>JAKTRY010000002.1:0-139881 GCA_030579935.1 Ambrosiozyma cicatricosa | reverse complement strand
GGGAAGTTCGGTTTAACTCTCAACAGTAATTCACAACGAGATCAATCCATACTTGAATGTCATAAGCCTAAGACAACTGGGAAAAGTTCCATCAACCAACCAGAGTTCATATGTAACTTGGTAAGCCAACACTTTCTAATAGCAACAATACTTCTAGTATTAGCAGTACTGGCTCTCACATCTCATCAGTTGAATATTGAGATTAATATTATAGTATATTAGGTTTAATCCATGTTTCCGATTTTTATCTCTTTTAATTAATTTACTATATATTTCTTTGTCGATCGGGAATAATGGATTAACTATAATTTTTGGTCGACTTGACATAGATGTATACAAGTATATATACTTAATAAATTCGACGTTATAACTTAAAGGCCTATATAAAAAAATAGTAAATCAAAATTTGAAATTTCATTATATATATATACCAAGTTGAAAATGATTCATCGAAGAACCCAACACCATTAAAATGGTAAAAAATAATCATACAATACCAATTCAATTAACAACAACTTCGACCGCAGATCGATCTCCAAGTTTTCACAGTTGATATTGAGTGACCTGGGAACCTAGTAGGTATCAATACCTAAATCAGTGATCTATCAATGAAGTCCAAGGTGCTGCATTCTGTATCATTTCAGAAACAAAAGAATAGGTGCATATTGCAAATCTTGTCAACGGTTGAACTTTGCATGGAGTACTGGTGTATTAAAGGTATCGAGACTCTGAAATGCCCAGCAACGTTATAATCACAACCAAATTATTTTTCATGCATGATGAAAAGAGGCCATATATAACACATTGTGTCAAATAATTACTTATGGTTCATATCTTTTGAGTTCCGGAGGTTACTCTTAAAGCCTCTTCTGGCACTCTTTCACTAAGAATTTCAAAAATGTCAGTACTGAACTTGGAGGAAGCTTTGCTGTGAACATTGGGAAGTCGCATGTGTGATATATACATATGATAAACAAGGTTGATGGACTTGCTTGTTGTCACCATATGCGGTATGTTGTTATTCCACAGTATATATCAAAAATTCAGTTGATTATCAGTTAAATATGAGCTGACTCACTTATATAAAACTAATGCCTTTTGTGTGACGTGTTCTTCAAAAATGAGCTGATCCGCAATGGTGTTTAACTGTGAGGGAGCACCAACATTAGTATAAAATAACGAATTGATGGAACAGGTTGTATGATTGAAACTGGCCTGTTTTCAAAAGGGCAAGCATCTGGGGAATGGTAACTTAATTGGTGTTTTTCAAATAGCAAAGATTCTCACTAGCTCGATTCATTAGTGTATAGTACTTACTACTGTACGCCTTGTTAAACAGAAATCTAAACTTTGAATCCACTATATAACTGGCAGTCCTGTAAGTGGACTAATGATCTAGCTTTTTCCAGTGAGAGATATTTAAACTGCATTTTACCATCAAAATGGTATTACTTAGTAGTATGAAGAGAACTTTGGAGGTAGTCATATAGAATATGATCTTTGGGCCCTAATGTTGCATGCATTGCCCGCTAAAACCCCTAAAAATTGAGAAATTTGCATACCAACCCTACTTATATATTTGAAAACTATTTTCTCATAATGATTAAAGGATACTTATACCTGCCCTCAGCGGGAGCATGTATTTTCTTAAAGACACGTAGGTTGATTCCGCAGCAAAAGAAAAGGCCTACCGCAGAAGCAAAGCTTCGGAGGTCAGGCCGTGGTACAATTGTCTTTAATAATAAAAAATTTAAATTCGTTTATGTAATATACAAACGTGAAAGTAAAAGAAGAATAGTAATTATAAAATAATAGGATCAAACAAAAAACAGCTTGTGTTAAAGAAGAAATTGAGCATGAAGATCTGTTCATTAACATTGTTATGGTGTATCAAGAAAACCCAAAGAAAAGCCACACCTTGACTCACTTGGTGTATAGATATTGCAATAAACAGATGTGTCTGAAAAACTCTTCTCTAACCAAAACAATATTTCTTGAAAATATTTGGGCTAACTTACGATCTTCAATGGCACAAACACGTCTCAACAAACCTTCAACAGTGTAAGTTGTACCCAAATCAGAAGAATAAGTCAGAACAACACCAGTAATGGAAGGAGGAACAACAGTCAATTGACTCATCTCATGCTTGAAACTTTGTAAAGAAACTTGACGGAAATGAGCAGCCCGAGGATGCTTTTTGTCGAAATCAGCCTTGGTCATGAAAACGATGTCAAAAATGATTCTTAAAAAATTTAACTTGTGTTGATTTGACAATTGATCGATCTTATTTTGAAATTTGATCAAAAAGTAAAGCAACCAAGTGCACAAAAATAACTTGCCAGATGCTTCACGCAATTGTTCCTTGGTTCTCTTATCAAACTTTTCAACAATGATTGGATCAGCAACACGTAAAACCAATCGGAATAAGCCAAAAATTGAGGTAACATCAATTTCATTGGCCTGTTGCTCCATCAGAGAGCCTGTAAAACGACGAGGGTGAGTGGCACTACAAGCATAAGAAGGGTTACCAGCAAAATCATCAACTCGAGATCCATTAGAGTTGGAATAACCCGGTTTCAAAGATGTATCAGCATGGTTCAAAACACGCAATGCATTAGCCTTGTAAAACAACTTTCTCTTATCATTCAATAACAAATCAGAACTGTTCAAAATAGGGATGTCAGCAGATTCACAAAACATTTGAAGTTCAACTGGTGAGATGTCCAAGTTCTTCAATGATTCATCAGCATAGATTTTGTAAGATGGAGTTCTGGAAACAACAACTCTGCTAGTGAATTGAGACTCCTGATAGTTTGGTGGGTTGACAAAGTGAAGATTAGGACCAGAAATGATACGAGCAGAAAATGAAGAAAGACCGTAAGTTTGAGGGTTGATTTCAGACATTTTTGTGGTTCTTATTAGATTCTGAGGGATTGGAAATAGGTGAAAGAATGAGCAATTATAGTGAATATGTGTTAAGGACAATGGGCTTGATTGATAGTGAAAGAAGAAATGACAATGGATTGATCAGGGAAAAAGGAGGGAGAAGTGGCCATATTTATAGGCCCCCAATGAAATAAGGTAAACAGAACAGAACATATTATTCATTGATAAAGAAATAATACAACTTGATTAAAAACAACATGTTTTTGTACTGTTTGAAAAGTTTCTGGTATCTGCTGTATATTTTTCTGCCAGTAATAAGTCGAAACGCGTCTCGAAGTTTTGAACCTCGATCGTTTTTCATAACTGACCACGGTATGCGTTTAGCTTGTAAATTCTAGCAAATTATATTCACTGTTGCGATATTATCTTTCTTATAGATCCACATTTACAGAACAAAACAGAACAGACCAGACTAGACCAGAACATAACATAACACAACAGAACAGAGCAAGAAATTTATAGAAACAGAAAATAACACACCATGAGAATTCTCACCGATGAAGAAACTAAGCTAGCAGTGGTATGGACCATCTTGTTAATAATTCAACACATTTTTTACTGTTTAATCATAGTGCAGAAAGTTTACTAACAAGAATTTTTTTATTCAAATAGAACATGAAAGCCAGCGTTTGGGTGTCTATAGCAAAATTGGTTGATCTAGAGATGGAAAGGATAACCAGCGAGTCAACAACAGAAGATATTGTTTCTGCAACACCCGCATTCACAGCAGGTTTAGTGGAATTAGTTTTCAGACAGTTGATAACGGTAGGCGAAGACCTGGAGATGTTTGCCAACCATGCTAAGAGAAAAGTGATCACTCCAGAAGACATGTATATGGTGAGCAGAAAGAATCCTGCCTTGAAGAATATCTTGACTGAGTACATCGAGAACTGGGAAGAACAAAATAACAACACCAAATACTGCCGCTGACAGTGGATATCATCAAAGACAACAACATCTTTCATCGAAGGATCTCAAGACCAATGAATCTAATAACACCAGTGTTTCCAGAAACGATAAACGAACATATTACGATCTCGATGAATCAGACTCACCTGTCTGGGATAATTAGAAGTTAAATTGATGATTTGTTTTTGATATATGGTTTTCATTTTATTTCATTCCTTTGCTTTGCTTTTGATTTATGACTTTGGTAGTTTAAAAACATAAGAATTGTAGAATGTGTAATCGACAGCCAACGAGTATACGTCGAAATATCGACGCGAGTCGATTTTAGGCATGAATTGAGCCGTCTCTCTAAAATTTTTCAAAACGTGCGATTTACAAAGTTGTGAGCGTGAACCATTGGAGAAGATTGACGATTGAAGTTTGAAGTTGGAGTAGGTCGAACAAGTATATAACTTCAACAAGCATATTATACAAACTCCACACCAATACCATGTATCCAATAATAGGAAGACTAGGGCTTCCTAGATTGTTGACTCAAAGATCCGCTATCATCAGATACCAGAGTACAGCACCAGCAGCTGCCACACCTGAACCACCACTACCTCAACAAACAACCCCAGTTGAACAAAATTACATCAGATCGAATTACAATAACAACAGAAGATGGAACAACAAATCAAGGGACCGCCCTTTCAAAGCGTTGTCTCAGTACTATCCTGATCCATATAAGCCAGGTGCTGCCCGTCCAAGAACTATTCCTGCCTTGGAAAGAACCAGATTGGTTCCAACTAATGCAACTGCATACACCAGAAACCCTGATCATGAACAACATTTATCGAATTTGATTGATTTGCTTAACAAGTATCTTGCCTTGCCGTTCAACAAGAAGCATGCTACGAGTCAGTGGGCTTCGTTTAGTGAGTACAAACAAATGGGTGGTTTCAATAAGCTTAGAGTCACTGAGTATGAAAAAATTATCACTGTTTTGAAAAGATTAGATTCAATTGATCCGCAATTGAGAAATGACGAGATTGCATCTACTTTGAAGCAATACCAAACTCAAAATGTTCAACATAAAATCGCTAAAAAAGAACCAAAGTTAGATGACTTTGGTAGAGCCAAAGCTGTTGGACGTAGAAAGTCATCCTCTGCTAAGGTTTACGTTGTGGAAGGTTCAGGTGAATTTTTAGTTAATAACAAACCAATGGAGAAAGTTTTCCCAAAATTGGAAGATAGACAAAGATTGTTGTTCCCACTACATGTTGTTGAATCTGAAAATAGTTACAACGTGTTTGCTATGGTTAGAGGTGGTGGGTCCACTGGTCAAGTCGATTCTGTTAAATTGGCCATTGCTAGAGCGTTATGCATTCATAACCCATTATTCAAACGTAGATTGTTTGAAGCTGGTTGTCTAACTAGAGATCATAGAGCAGTTGAAAGAAAGAAACCTGGCCACCTCAAAGCCAGAAAGATGCCAACTTGGGTCAAACGTTAAGTTTATTTGCCACTTTCTTTTGCTATATTCTTGTATATACTTCAATGATATGTTATTTTTCAGTTCCCTACTCAAGTAAAGGCAAACTCCTGTCAATGAAAATTAGAATCATCCAAAATTTACATAGTCTAATCTGCTGTCAAAAATTATGCAATTTAATTCAAGAGTTTTGAGCAAATGAACTATATTCTCTGGTACGTACACCTAAGATTTAACAACTATGAGAAACAGTTAATTTGTAAATTGTTAATTAATAGAAAAAATTATTTAATTTTTTTATTCAATTCAAAATATTAGCAGAAAAAAAAAACAACGAATGAAAGTTTTTGAATTAGCACTCATATTGCAGGAACGTAACAACAACAATAAAAGATAAAAGATTAAGAAAAAAAAGAAAAAACAGGGATATATAAGAGAATTAGTAGACAAAAAATGTTTGGAATAAGTTAGCGCAGATCAAGGGAAAAGTATACAGATAATCGTTATAACACAAGTTCTGGGAAAAGAAAGAAAGTTGATAACAAAGATAAACAGATCTCAAATATCAAACATACTCATAAAACCAAATTTACAAGCCGAATCTGTTGAAAACACCTTTTTTATGTTTAGTCTCAGTAGATGGTATAGTACCAGAAGGATGAGCTGTACCACCTGCAGAAACATTAGGACTAGTTGAAGCAGCACCGGCAGTAGAATCAGTAGCGCCACCTTCAGCAGGAGCGGCAACGGCTGCTTGTTGCTGATGTTGTTGTTTCAGAAGGGCAGCTCTTCTGATATCTCTTGATCTCATAGTCTTAGAATCTTCCATTAATTTCTCAAACATTTGAATATCATTTTCATCATCCGGGTCTCTTCTAGCATTCTTGAATAATGTACCCATAATGACCAAAGCCTGTGCTCTTAATCGTCTCACTGCAATAGGCACACTCTTGTCTTGTAATACTTTGGAACACACTGCATTGACAGTTCTTTCAATTTCAAACTTAGAGGAGTGCCATGCAACAGATATAAATTTACCAGTCATTGCTTCTTGGTATCTCGCCTTTTCGTACTCATCCATTTCTGAATCTTCCAAATCTAATGCAGCCAATGCTTTCATTGTATTTTGTGCCTCTGATGCAGATGACAGCATTCCCCAAACACTCTTTGTGGTATTACCCGCCTGCTTGAATGATGAGGCAACTTTATGGAACTTACCAACCAATGGTTTTTGAGCTTTCAAAAAGGATGATCCCTTGAAATAATAGGCTTTACCTATGGCATGGCAAATATTCAAACCAAATGATTCCAATTTCAAAGATTCAATTTCATGTTCCAAATTAGTTTGGAATTTAATGATGGCATCATTGGTAAAAACCCCACCTGATTGTTCAGCACTGAATAATAACGGTTGAATCTTTGCTAATAATTTTTCAGCCAATTCAGCAACTTTCTGTTGCTGTTCCTCTCTTTGTTTCTCCAACATGGCATATTCCTCATCACGCTTCTTTTTCTCTTCCTCAGCTTGAACAACAGTTGGCTTACCATGCTTATGAGGGTGGTCCGGATGTTCCAATAACGATGGACCAGCATCAGCAGTAGACGATCCCGTAGTTGTATCAGCATTGACCGGAGCAGTACCCATTCCAGTTGTAGTAGAACCACCTGTTGCATTAGCTTCTGTAGGGGTTGCTTCAGAGCCAGTAGTAGCACCAGCGCCAGGTGTAGTGGCACTTTCACCAGTTTCTGCATTCACTTCATCTGTAGCTTCCTTTTCAGCAGCATCAAACATTGCATTCAACATATTCAATTGACCAATATAATCACTGAAACCTTCACCACCAAACATCATGGTGAAAAACTCCTTTGGATCAACTTCGGCGGCACCAGCACCAGAATTGTTCAATTCTTCTTTACCAACTTCATCATAGATGGCTCTCTTTTGAGGATCACTTAACACTTGATATGCTTCGGCAATCTCTTGAAATTTCCGTTCAGCCTCCTTGTTTCCTGGGTTCTTATCTGGATGGTACTTCAACGCCATCTTTCTGTAAGCCTTTTTGATTTTGACATCGTCGGCGTCGGCTGGGACACCCAACAAGTCATAGTATTCAGTATCTTTGACCATAGGTAAACAAAATAAGTGATCTGGAGGAAAATTCTGTGGGTAGCAAAATGTGTTAATTGTGATTTGCGATGGAAGGGATGGTAACTCGTAACTGTAAGAGGACAAGTCAGACGAAGATAGTTCTCATTGCTTCTCGCAGCTTGCTCTTTGAGTACACTTTTTCGCTTCAACAAGTTCTAGAATGATTCCAGCCTGAGGGCCCAGGGCCCGGGGGCGGCAGGGCCTGGCTAAAAAAGACCAGTACACTGGATTATTTGGAGAGAAGACCCATTTTGCACTTAAAGTTGTTGGATATCAAGAGCATCATTTGGTCCAAAAATGTTGTCAATCCTATCAAAGCAGGCACGATCTAATCTGTCAAAATCTTTCATCCAACAACGACATCAAATAAAATACAAATCCACAACGATAGACAACTCCTCATTAAAATCACTTAAATCCCAATCAAGCTCAAATCAATCTCAAAGTTTCAAAAAAACAAAAAGAAAACTTCCCAAAAAAGATGATCAAACATTAGAGGATTTTATATTACAAAACAATGTATTGAGTCAATACAGAATCATGTTAAGAACAATCCATAAGATTCCAGACAAGCCAACCCAAAGAGAAGTTATAACTTTCATGAAAGATGAATTCAGATCTTCTAGAAACATCAATGATAAAGAATTGAAAAAATCCCTGCAAAGTAATGCAATGAGAAAATTCAGACAGTTGGCTACTCAAATGCAATTGGCGTTACCTGATCTAAAATTTTGATTCTGCGATAATGATGGATGCGGGGTAGTATAGTAGGTCAAGAATAGATTGTCAAAAAACCAGGCATGTTGGATGCTTGATGACAGGTTTTGTGTTGAATGTTCATCCTTTTACACTTGTTTTAAGATCACTTTCAGTTCTTCAGTAGTTAATGAATTGGCAGATTATTAAAGGAAGCATTTGGTTCGATATGTGTATGAGGTATAAACTATATATCACATCACCCCACTTGTGTATTTACAACTCAATCAACGAGAAGTCTAAGATCTTAAATATTGGATGCGTACATTGTTTATGAATTCAGGATGAGTGTTGAAGGAGAAATTGTATATAAAAAAGAGCTAGATCCAATTAATTGTACAAAAGAAAATATGGGAATTAACAGTAGAAGAGAGGAGAAAAGAGTAAAAGACAACCGGGGTATGCATATAACAACAAAACAATTTATAGTCAATTGTAGTAAAGTGCAACAACAAAGAGAAGAATGATAAAGAAAAGAAGACTAAAGCAATCAAACCGAAAGTAAAGTGAATGAAACAAAAACAAATTAAAAAAAAAGAAGAAAAAAAAAGGCATGGTAACAGCAACAACCAACAATAGAATAACACTCAAGCACCAGAAGAACCATACAGCTTTGCCCAGTTTTCAAACTCTTTTAAACCTTCTTTTGAAACACTAGGTCTAATATAATTCAGCGAATTAACAAAATCTTTTAAACACAGAGGACGAATCTCATTCTTACTAGTCATCAACAATCGATCACCCAACTCTCTCAATGGACCCATAGCGGAGTCTTTAGCCAAAGCAGTAACATCAGAACCAGAGAAACCCTCAGTTAATTCAATTAATTCTTCAAAATCCTTCTGGTTTAAAGTATGTTTCTGATGAGATAACAGTTTAGTGAGCTGAACTTTACGTGTTTGCTTTTCAGGTAATGGAATATATTGCCTTCTAACAAATCTTCTTCTAGCAGCTTCATCTATAGCCCATGGTAAATTAGTAGCAGCTAACACTAAAACCCTATTTAAATCATCGCCTTGATCACGACCTGCAGCAGCTTTAGTTAAATCAGACCACTGAACCAAAAACTCATTTTTGATACGACGTGAAGATTCATTTTCATTATCATTTGATCTGGAACCTAGTAAGGAATCAATTTCATCAACGAATATAATCGAAGGTGCCATTTTTTTAGCCAATTGAAACAAAGCACGTACTAATTTTTCAGATTCGCCCAAATATTTTGAAGTTAATGAAGATGCTGAAATTGAAAAAAAAGTTGATTTGGATTCTGTTGCAACCGCTCTGGCTAACATTGTCTTACCTGTACCTGGTGGTCCAAACAATAACATACCTCTTGCTGGCTCTCTTAACCCACTGAATAAATCTGGACGTAAAAATGGATAAACAACCGTTTCCTTCAATGAATTCTTGGCAGCATCCAATCCCGCAATATCATCCCAATAAACTTCATCTCCATTCACAACGATCTCTTTTAAGATTTGACGAGCAGCCTGTGGATCAACACCCCGACAGGAGGCTATTAGCTTCTCCTCATCTATTTCTTCAGAATCACTGGAAAGTGTCTCTGTATCTTTTCCTTCAGCTAAACAATTGCTGTTAAGATCTTGCTGCTGTCTATGTGAAGCTGATGCTGGTGATGGTTTACGCGTATTGGATGATGCAGTTGTTGGCTTCAACTTCTGCTTATTGGCAGCTGTTGTTGACGTCACATTTGTTACCCTGACTTGCCGTTGATGTAATTTAGTGACGGCCGTGGGTTTCTTTTGACGAGAGACCAGGTTGGCGGCAGTATGAGCAGCTTTAACATTTGAATTTTTCGATTGCTGTTGATAATGGTGTTGTTGTTGTTGTTGTTGATGGTAAGCATTGGATAAGGCACTCGATGAAGCCGTTTGCTTTGTATGTTTCAGTGGCGATCTTGATCTACTTGTGCCATTGATAGAACTAGTTGCTTTGGTAGTTGTTGGTTTCTGCTGTGGTCTAAGTTTAACATTTGCTGAAATTTTCAATGCCGCCTGTGCTCTTTCAGCAGAAGTTTTGACATGTAGTTTAGGTTGAGATAATTTTGGGGAATATGATTGTTCCTGAACCAAAGGTATAGAATTATATTTTGGAGAATGGTTGCTAGTGCTGTTGCTGACATCCAGTCTGGACATACTAGTGGACAGATCAATCAAATCCTCTATATAATCAGGATTATTTCTAGCAGCTTGAGAAATAACACCTTTATGTTGAAGGTGTTGTAAAGTCTTGTAAGTTTCTTGTTGACGAGCATCTATCTCTATTGTATCTTGATCAAAATCTTGAAAAAAATCATTGACAACCGGTGTACTCTTGCTGTACGATTTATCAACTGTTTGTTTCAGTGAGTTTGTTGGTGACCAAATTAAAGTGGCAGCCTGTTGTGCAGCATTCATGGTTGATGCACTCTTTATACCGGCTCCATTGGAATTTGATGAATTTGAAGTCGTAGGAAATGAACGTAGTGTTTTCAGTAATGGTTTACTTGACTTCTTTGTGTTCATTGAAACTGGATTATATGTTCTCAGAGTGTGCACCGTTGTATAACTGTTTCCTAGTGAGTTGGAATTAGACTGTTGTTGCTGCTGTTGTTGTTTCTGGTGCTGACCATAGACTCTGTTATCCAGTTCATGTTGAGAAAAGAGCTTTGACTCTAATCTTTTCATATGATCATCAGCTTGAGCTTGTAAGATTCTAATCTCATCACGAAGATATATCTCTTCATCGGTGAGTTCTTGACCTTGAATACTTTTCTCCAACTGATCTATTTTCCATTCTGCAACAGTATGTAATGATTTCCAACCAGATAGTGCTTCATTTGATCTATTGTTTTGTTCAAGACTAAGGTTTGTTAGAGAATTGTTAGCAATCTCGTTGTATATGTCAAGGAGTTTGGACAAAGGAGCCTCTTTTTTCTTTCTGAACATTGCCATATGAAAGAGGGGGAAGGGTCTGCAGTTGGTGTATCTAGTAGGTGATGGAGAAAGAAGACAGAAGATGAAGACAAACGGAGAAAAGAGAAACGGAGAATATGGATCGATGAATTGGTTGGAATGACAATAAGCACGTACAAGCTTCTTTCTCTACCTCTATGTGTTCAGCGTTCACCACTTGTCAAAAGCTAGATGATGGCCACCAAGTTCTAACCACTAACTACTGACCACTAACCAGGCTCATCCTCTGCAACTCTGCAACTGCTGCAACACTCAAGCTACTCAAGACAAACAGGATCGATCTTCACTCTGAAATCGTCACTCTTACGTATATGCGTACGTAAGCAAACATCGCCGCGTCGATTGCGTAAGACGTACCTACGTACCTATAACGTACACCAGACCTCTACACCGCTGAAAACCATGACCATCAAGAAATAAAAACTAGCTTCGAAATTGGAAATTGACTATAATTAAAACTCAAGTTACATGCTGTTTTCAATATAAATTTTAAAAACCAGCTATCTAAACACGTCACCGGCGGCATCCAATCAAAAATTTCCAATATTAAAGAAAATGCTGATTTTCATCTAAAGCCATGACTATGAAACAAAAAAAAGTGAAACAAAGTCATAGAAATATAGTTCATGCAAAGAAAAAGAGCATCATGAATTAACATCAAACTCTGGACATGCAAAAGAAACCAAGACCAAACCAAAACTAAACCAAACTAAATCCAAACAAAGCAAACATTCTTAAAGAAATTATGTAGTAAACAACAATAGAAACAAATATGCTATTCAACAAGCTCCAAATCTCTTAATCCATGAATAGAACAAATGAGATGGAAATGATATAATATTAATAAGTTGATTATGGTGAGAAAGAGGACAACTCCACAAACTAAATTTAACCTGTGCTTATAACTATTCACAGCTTTATATTACCATCAACCATAACATTATCATTATCAGCGTCACTGGCAATATTTTGAGCTTCTTCTTCCTCTTCTTCTTCTTCTTCTTCTTCCTCATCCTGATTCTCATCAGGTCTTATATTGTCCTACTCATTATTATGAGTGTTGGAATTTATGTTCAATTCGAAAGGGTTAAGAAATATGATGTAGATGTTGCGGTTTTGCTGTTGGTGCTCAGGTTCATGTTCCTGTCCATTGTTTTCATCGTGTGTATTGTTTTCATTGTGTTCACTGTGTTCATTGCTTCCATCTTTTTCATTATTGTTGTCATTATTGCTGACATCATCATTTTGTTCCAATGGTGATCGATACCCACTTCCAATTCCAGGCACATTGTTATCATAATTAAAATCACCATAATCGATATCATAATGATCATGACTGGTCCTGTGGCCAATAAAAGAACTATCTCTACTGTTTTCGTCTTCAAACCGATCTTCTGGTTCATCTTCTTGAACATATTGAGACCCATCTTCTGGAACATCTTCAGTAGTATCATGCTCATCATTATCATCATTATCATCATCAACGTGAGTGAGATTTTCAATGGTAGTTCCTTCAGCAGCAGCTCTTGTATTTCTGGGGTGGTTTCTCTTTCTAGCGACTGGGTAGTTCTCTGGCCTTCCTGTTATTTCGATGTGGGTTCGAGCGTTTGCCGTACTGGTATACGTTACAGCAATTTTTTCAAGTCTAGCTAACTCTGGCTTTAGCAATAGGCAACTCATTTTCCTGGTTGTTTATTTCGTTGTTCTGATTGTTCATGGTTAATTGATTTCTGTAAGTGTGTGATCTCAATTGATAGAGAAGAAGCTGAGAACAGTGGAGAGAATGAGATAAGAAGAGGGAAAAAGAGGAAAGGATGCAAGAAAAAAAGGTTGAGTTAGAAAAGTGAGCACAACACAAGTTAGTGGAGGTGTGTTCCTGAGAATTGTTGGAACCAGATAACCTCCAATTCAGCAGTTTTTGATTCTTGAAACTTCCTTTACATTTGGCCAGTGTAATTTTTGAATCTGTCACTTAGCTTATGAATTTGATTAACCGATTCGTTCGATTCAATTCGATGGGTTCTTCAAAGAACTTAGATGTATGCCTGGCATCTCTCACATGTGTGTCTTCATTCAGGACAGACTGATAATGGTAATTATACAAAGATTCATCTGTAATTGGAGGTATCAAGAATCAACATACTGTGGTGAAGTTTCCAATGGTGGTATACCTTCATCATCCAACATTTGACATTTGAGCTTTGGAGGAGTGTGCATTGGGATTTTGTGGATGCATTTGAAAGTTTAAACCGAATTTTAAAGAACGCGAGCGGGAAGAGGATTTGAGGACTTGAGGATTCGAAAATGACTCAAATGATCTTCAAATGACAATATGGAACAACGAAAAGGAGAGCTGTCAAGAGAACAGGTTCTGAGGTAAAGGAAGCTAGCTATATCCATTGCTGATGTTTCACCAGATCCAACACTTTTAAACCAATTCAACAGCAACAGAAATGATTCATTAACTTCAACCAACCACAAAAGTTCAAGGTTAATTCCAGTGTCCCTGTTTCAAGAAAACAATCATCAAAGGGATTCATGCCTTCTACAAGTGCAGGAGAAAAATAGATTCAACGACATTCCCATCACATGCCATTTTGACAACTACAATCTTAAGATGGTTTACATCAATCCTGCTCAAATCTATTACCTACCAAATGAAATGTCGGAAGATGACTACAACGAAAGCATGATCTCCCCGTTTAATTTTCTTTCAATGTACAGCTTTGATTATAAGCAGCAAACCACGTACACTCTGGAGTCATGGATTTATAGTCAACGAACAAAAGTGTCACTTTATCAAGTATGATTCCAAATGGGTTATACACATCTCTCTAGCCCACGTGTCCAGCAGATACTTCTTCTAAGTGAAGATTTTTATATCTACTACACATTGGTGGATAAAAATCGTGATATTCAAGCATTGGACACAACGGAATGCTTCAGCCTACTGGTGATGGCCAAGGTCAAAATACAGAATGCAGCAAAAATTTCCAACGAGAACCTTTTTAAAACAAACAAATCCTACATGGGTCAAGTCAGTCTAATTGACCAACCACTATTGAAAACTACACTGTTGCAACAATACATCAAATTAACCGTAAAACAAAAGCTACCGAAAAAAAGGTGTCTAAACAACAACTACAAAACCAGCTCAAGGGTCCATCAGAGTCATTAGCCACACACATTAAGCAGCAAGTTGAGAATGATACGTTGACGAACCCAATACCATATTGGTCAAAACGATTTATGACCAATACCTACAAGAACAAAATTAATCAAAACAATTTGAACAACAACAAAAACAACCAATTTTCAAAAACCAGAAAATGGAATTCATCCAATATTAAAAAACCTGCTACTCCACCTTCATTATCAAGCGAACAGATTCAGCTGCCGCAAAATATGAAACAAACAAAATTCTGTCACATTGCAATTCTAAACACCCTATAAGAAAAAAACGTTCAAATTGGCAGGTAACATGACAGCAGAAAAAAGGGTTTGACTTGTGTTTAATTATGTGCTGATCATATAGCTATATCAATTTTCCAATCTACTACATAACAAATTTATTACTAACAACTTTGTGTATTATTAGTTTTTTCTTCTATTAAAAATTATATTTATGATCGACTTCTTTAAGTGCAAAAAACAAGACAAAAAAAAATATCACGTACTGTGCAGGTAACGCCCAATTTCAACAATGAACAAAACAGCAACTACTCCACAAAATAAAATAACAATATCACGCCTATTGTGAGCTTGAATATTGTGACTTAATTTCATCATCTGTTTCCTGTATCTTCACCTCCAACCTCTCCATCTTCATCGTCAATCTCTCCATCTTCGCTTGCCATCTCTCAATCTTGACCCCAACCCCTCCATCTTCACTTCCAAGTTCTCCATCTTCACCTCCAAGGCGTCTCCATCTCCATCTCCAGCTTCAAGTTGATTTCTCTGTTCACGCTCAGCTTCAAGTTGATCATCCGGTTGAACTTCTATCTCATCTTGACCTCCAGCCAACAACAACCAAATAACTAAAGCGAAGAGAGCAACCGGCAATACCCAAATGATACTGTTTTCATTCAAACTAGTTGGAATGTCTTGCAAATGATCGACAACGTTGGTGATATGGACTGAAGAATACCCAGGCTAGTGTTTCCTAGAGCAGTAACATCAATGCTTGGACTTTGACTGAACACCATAGCATAAGGGTCAGTGGTGGTGACAATAGCAGTAGCTGGTTCAACAGTTGGAGTAGTGGTGATAACAACGGTAGCTGGTTCAGCAATTGCAGTGGAGGTGGTGACAGTAGCTTCTGTAACTGACTCAACTTCAATATCACATTTTGGGTTGAAAAGTCATGACTTTGATGGGCCCCGGAAAATACGGTGAGTAGTGACTTATTTTCATTGAAACTTTTAGTGTATATGACCAGCTTGAAGAGTAATTCAGCTTTCAATTTTGGACATGTGCACGATCAACAAGAATCCAGACTGCAGGCGGCCGTGATGCGTTGTGAATAATTCAGGGTAACTGTGAATGTGAAATTTTGAAAGATATACAACTTTGAACTTCCACACACATACGTATATATACGTTATAGATTGAATAGATTGAATCGATTAAACTACCAAGGACAAGGGACCACAGCTTTGAGGCCGTTGCATGCATTGAAATAATTCAAACTATTCAAACAATTCAAGCAAACTTTCCATCAGGAAAATACAGCACCTGCGCGCGTCTGTTTTATAGTAATATATTGTAGTCGCCGTGTCGGTCCCCGAGTCGGGGACGTACGACTCACATTCATGATGCAGTATCTTATCCAAATAATGGTCCCAACCTATTTCTCATCAAAGCTAGGACCAGATTATTTATCAGCGTGCTGCCTCTCATTAACCATCTTTCACATCTCTGGATCAGTGATATTCAACGGATTCACAACTGCATTAGATACACTTGGTCAACTGCCTTTGGTGCCGGACATATTAAATCAACAAGTCGGGTTCTTCTACCAACAATGCATTATAATCCTAGTTTTATTGGTTATCCTCAGACAATACTATGGCTGAACTGCTCACATGTCATCTCATTGCTTTCAGATGATCCAGAATTGGTGAACTCATGCTCAAGATACATGCAAATGATGCCACCTGTCGTTGCTGTGTTTGAATGTTCCAAGAGATTTCTTCAGTCTCAAAACAAATTTAGTGTTCCTACAAGAGTCACAATTTTGGCTGCTCCATTATCTGTGTTTTTGAACTGGCAACTCGACCCAATAATATACTTTTATGGTCCTCCAGTGTCATTTGTTTTTACTGTGTGGTTTATGGCTATAACTCACATTCTCTACATTTTCTTAATTGATGGATATACCAATGCCGGAACAACGACTGGGATATGAAATCATTATTCTCCAACTGGTCAATTTTTTTTTTCAAATTGGGTATATCACTGCTCTCTTGATGGTTTTCTTAGAAGCATTTGCATTTGAGCTATTACCTTTTCTATATGCCAAATTTGGAAACAAAGAACTAGCTGCACAATCCGTGGTTCAAACATTTGCATCATTTGCATTCAACTTACCATTTGCCGTTGCTATCTATATATGGTGCCACAAGAATTGGAAACATTATCGGTGCAAACCAAACAACTATCATGTTGTCGTGAAAGTGATTCTTTCTGTAGCATGCTTCTTTTCGGTTTTCAATTTCCCATGGATGGTTATCTTTAGACAGCCCTTCTCGCGTGCTTTCTGTGACGATGAAACCATCTTGGAACGTAGATGTCTGTTGTTTGTGGTTGCTGGATTCAATCAATTCTTAGACTGTATTAATATCATGTGTGCCGATGTTTTGAGAGGTCTGGGTAGACAAAGAATTGGATCAATCTTAGGATCATCATGCATTTATTATGTCGTTGTTTCTCATTTTGAACTCTTGTTTGGAATATTTTTCGAGATGGAAGCGTTTGTTAATTATAGGGCTTGGTTTGGCTGCTGGTGTTGGAGCTTTGTGTTCAATTTCAAATTTTTGAGAATATTTCAGTTTTTGCTTTTAAATTTATATGGTACATCATACCTATACATTTCTTACATTTCTTTTTTTTTATATTATTAAAGAGATGCATTAGTTTGATCATATATATACACATGCCTATTGAAGAAACAAAATTCTGTACCACAATATATATATATATATATTTATAAATGATTCACTTAATTTCCTACGTTATATGATCTTTATTAGGCCACTGAATGTTGTCAATTAACTGCTCTATACAATTACTAATGTTTATATAACTTCACCTTACTATATGTTAAATTCTAGGTTGAATTAGTATTTTAGTAATGTGACCAATTCGATCTTGCTTTTCAAATCTTTCAATACACATCTTGCTTTTCTATTACTACATTTTCCAACTAATCAGTGAAAGTTTAAACCTATTTACCTTAGTAATTCCTTTTCAATTCACCATAACTCCTTCTTATCACAATTCTAATTCTCTTCAGCAGAACTCTTTTGGGCGGATATCAGTCCGGCCACATATAGTCTCATACAGACCATACATCATGATCCAAGAGACTCTCAAGGTTTAGTTAAGATGGTTTATATAGTACATTGATATTGATATATACAGAGACAACACTCAGCAGCTGAAAAAACACGTACAGAAATACTAAAATGAAACTTAAAGACACACACTGATAGTAATAGCAAATCATTCCTCCATTCTGGATGGAGATCTATCTCTTTTGGAAGTGAAATTTGGAAATAAATCGTCTTCTTCTTCACCTTGTTCAGCTGCAGAACGGACTCTAACCTTTCTATTATCATAATTGTCACCATAATAACGACCACTATAACCGTCTCCACGATTATTGTTATTATATCCTCTGTGCTTTCTTCCTCTTGATCTTCCATTGTAAAGTCTATCATCTCTTGGTGATCTGTATCTATCTTTAGGTCCATATCTATCATACTTATCGGATTTCCATTTGCCATCGTCAATTTTCAACTTTCTAGATGGTCTCGCAATAATACTTTCATCATTATCACCTTCATATCCAAACAAACCATGTTGTTCACCAGAGTCAGCGTTCTTGTTTTCCTTTATGTTCCTTGAAATTTTGCTGAATTCACCGGGAATCAAATCCAACTTATCACCACCTTCACCCGTAATCAAGTCTTTAGTAGTTGGTTTAGCTGCTCCTCTCTCATAGTCACGACGATGACGGGTATTTGCACCAGGCAATCTTTGCTCACGGCCAGGTTCACCATGAATTAGATAGTACTTAGAGTATACTTTCGCATTCTTGACTTTTCTATCTCCACAAAAACTTTGTCTAATCACAAGATGCACACTATCTTGAGTTGATTTCTCTTCATTTGTCATTTTCTTGTAAGGTTGAGCAGCTCGCTCTTGCGTGTTTGGAATATTCAGCAGAGGCTTTATCAATTTTTGTTCTTGTTTTTCCTCTGGTTCTTGGACATATTGTGGATCAACATTTGGTTGATTTTGATCCTGTTGTTCTGGTGTAGTTTCCACAAAACTTAACAACCGCAAAGCCTCCAAAGCACCATCTGGTTGATCAAATACAATGTTAATTGATTCATCATTAACCCATTCCAACTTGTAATTGAATCTTGCATACTTCTCACGGTCATTGAAATCATAATCTGGTTTTAAAATTGAGTCAACATATAGTTTAATGGCCTTGGTGTCCAAATTATCAACACCTTTAAGTAGTAAGGCATTTGGTCTAGGATCATTCACTGTGGGGTCTTGTAAAAGATCTTGTTCACCCTCTTGTTGTTGGTCCTGAAGATGGGGTTGTTGCTGATATAGATCAGCACCTTGAATTTGATCAATGCCTTGCGGTTGTCCTTGAAGATGAGGAGGAATATTGGATTGTTGTCCAACTTCTTCATCCTCAAGATCCATTTGCATATCTTCATCTTCATGTGTCACTATTGTTAACTGGTCTGTGAAGTTTGTCATTTCCGGGTGTTCTTTATGTGAATCTTTGTAATCAGGAATTGGTGAAGCCAGTGAAAAATGGTCGCAAAATTGTAATCCTGTGACTTCAATTTGGAGTAAATATAAGGACGATGATGATGTTGATGATGTGAAGATGGAATCAATTTGTAACGTTGAGATTCGAGAGTTTATCCACTTTCTTCCTGGGGCACGGGTGCGCACAGAAATAAATCCCGCGAACAAGTTATACATTCCGATATTGGCTATTAAAGTCAAGACTCCAAGATTTAACAAGTGAAAGGAAAAACAAAACAAAACAAAAACAAAGTAATCGAGTACATTAATTGTTACGCATTAAAATAAAAGAAGCCTAGTCGTGAATTAGGATATATAACTATTACACAATAACGGAACTAGTGAAAGAGTTGAGATGTACATCTTCAACAGGAAAATGTTCCATATTACCAACTTTGTGTATAAGTCGAGATCGAATAGTATCACTTCATTTCAACATCACCACCATTTGAATCCTTTTTGACCTCATCGGTTTCTGTTGCTGTTGCTGGTAGTTTTGTTGAAGGAACGACAGAATCCTCATTGGCTATCTTTTCACTAACCCATAACACATTATTGCATCTGATGAAAAGCTCATCACCAAGTTCTGTCACAGCATCTTCACTGGAATTCTTCGTTCTATCTATCTCTTTAACATCTTTATCCAGAAGTAAATTCATGTAATTGTCAACGCTGAGTAATGTTCCCTGGTATTCAATGATGTTAAATTTGAGTTTCACTATCACTGTTTTATTAACGAGCGATTGTAAGAATGGTTTTGGATTTATTGGTTGAAACGACATAGCTTTTTGTTTACCTTTCTGATTGTGTTGTTTGATGGTTGTCGCAAGATATTGTATCCTGTCTCAAGCTTTGATGTGTTTTGTTGAACGTGTTTCAATAGCAAGAGCTTTGGGCATGGGTCCCTCGATCTGTGTTTGAAAGTTGAGTTTTCACTTGTAGAAACTTGACTGAAACTTGAGAGTGAGAGAAACGTTTTCGCTTCTCTTAACTTCAAATTTTTAGGCTAATCGTTGTCTTCTAAGAGAGGATTTCCCTTACTCTTCTCCCACACAAACACCAGAATCACTTATTCTAACCATCAATCACCAAGACTATGAAAGACCTATTCATAAATTCCATAGATGATTGTCCAAATTGAACTCACTAGGAACACTTTTTCCAGCTGTGCAGCCCACGCCCCAGACTCTATAGAAAACTCCTCACACAAATCTGAAAATCCCGGCCCAGCTTTCTTTCCAGACTAATCATCTTGTATTGTCATATCATATATAGTCAACTGAGTTTGTGATACGGTATGGTATATGGATGAAAGACAATAGTTGAGAAAACATGAAATGCTTGGTTTTGCTTACCCTTTCACAATCCCAAAAGTCAGATGTTTTCATCATATTAGACCCGTTCCCTTATCCAATAGCATATCACATTACCACTTATATTGTCTTAATTTTGTCTCATATGAATATAATCGGTACTTCAGAGCTAAGAGTCATTCATTTTTAAATTGGAGACAGCTATATATATATGATTTGGTGACTCTTCCTCCAGGCACATGATTTGAGAGCATACTCATTGGTTAGCATTATATGCTCATTTTCAAGTATTGGTTATCAATTACATCAAGAGAGAAAACTGTTTTCTTGACAATCGATTCAAAATTTGACAAGTCACGACTCACAGCGCTAGAATCTATTGGTTGTCTACTTCTCTGAATTCAAGTGAACTGTGTTCGAAGTCTATAGTTGCTCTTACGCTTGGTGCTCCAGAATGGATTTCAGTTCCAAATCTTGACGTGGTAAAGTTTAAAGGGCGTGTTGGTACAAATGCTGATGCTATAATTACAGCCTAAGTGCTGTTTCCACTGCGCCTTAACCGTTTAATTAAGATCCCAACGATTGAAGAGACTTCTTAATGCCCCATCTAAGCATCTAAAATAGAGAAAATTATTATTAGTAGTCGGATTCAGAACTGCTGTGCTGATTTGGAGACAAATGTTGCTTTAAGTCAAGGTTCTGGATGTTGAAAAAGCCCTTGATGTTGTAAGTTGGTTGGTTTTGAAAGCTTTGGGGATCTAAGCTGGTTGGTTGGGTGAATTGCATGTGTAATCATCTTTAATCTTTGTACAGTTAACTACTCTATTTCATTTTCTTTCTCTTTCTCTTTTTCTTGATTTAATTTAATAATTCGTTTGCCTCTATACGATTTGTTGTGTGGGGATACTGGTTCGTTGAAACTTGAAGTTGGAGGCTCGAAAATTTGGGTTTATTCGCCGTGGCACATTTTTTTGCTAGATTCTGCTGACTTGACCATGAGAAATATACAAATGGCAAAACTCCCAACTCAGCAGATTAGCAGTCAATCATCAATTGTGATATGTTGTTGGTACGTCATTGTTTATTGTTTCGCCTAGAGAAGACAGTCAACGTTAAACTTCCCATTAATTTTTCATCCTGTTTTGATTTGATCAAACTTTGCTCCAATATTGTCATACAAAGTCATACAAATTCTATACACCTCCACCGACCGCCCACCGAAACCAATATTTTGTGAACTCGGAGGTGAATTACCCAAGACTGTAACGTATACGTAACAACGTAAAAACAGATTTCTCTAATCTTAATATAGCTATTTTGGTTAGTTCTTAAGTGAAGTGGCATTAATATAGTCCGCACGTTCATATTATAGCATGTGCAAATTATATGCATATTACTTAAGGAGGGAGGGCCATGAGTTATATGAATGAATGGCATGCATGAAGATTTGAGAATTCTGTGAGTACATATAGGTGTTAGTAAAATCAAATATTACTCTGTTGAAATGAATTCGATTCTATAAGTTAATTGTTTTGTTTGTTAACATCAGCCACACCGTTTCAATTAAGCCTGAACCGGGAAGGACAATTTTATAAACGCTAGCTATATTTCAATTTGTTTATCTATATACATGTACATATATGAAGAAAAAGATTGACGGTCATACGACCGGGAGAATTAAGCCAAAAGAACAATTTGTGAAAGAGAAAACACAAAAAACGCATATATTTATTTAGCAAACAGAAAGTCGTATCTACGGTGGTGTATTTATCAGCATGGCACATGGTAACCAACTTTTGAAATAAAAAAGTATCAGTTGATTGGTCATTTAATTGCAGGTCCAAGCAAATTGGGTGGAATTATGGCTGAAACATGTGTTCCTAAATACAAAAATTGGCATCTGTGAAGTTTATTGATGCATTGACAAAGCCATAGTCTGAAATCGATCTGGAAAAACTAAAGGGAAGCTAATAACACCGGCACGACAAAATTGTCCTGAAGTTCACACTTCTAACAATTCATCAACTTCTTAATTGGGAAAATGATGACTTTAACAGGCATAACGTTGAATAACAGATGAAATGTTTGATGCAGATCAAAGGGGTATGAATTATTCTTTGTGAAGTAATTACACGTTGAATATTAGAAAGTTTCCAGAACTGAACGTCCTTAACCACAACAACCATACTTAGTTCCAAATGAAAACAAGCAATATATTGATCAAAAATCACATGCAAATTCAACCCCCATGACCATAAAACCTAAGACCCAGATCCATACTGGAACTCAACACCATATCCAATCAATCTAGCACCCCCATTACCGCTCCCACTGCCACTCCCACATTGACCACTGAGGCTACTTTGCCCAAATTCACCCAGCCCTAAACTAACACCGGAACTCAAACACCAACAATCTTTAAATTTTCCTTCCCAGGCAATCAACAGGTTTTTCTTAGAAACACTCATAGTTGCTTTAAAACTGGATTGGAAATTAGAATTATTGAAAGATGATATGAAATGGGATGCTGCGGAGTTAGCCACTTGAGTTTGTGTTGTTTTAAGGAAAGAGTGCATTAGTTGTTCATGCTGTTCGTCGTTTAATTGATGGTGTTGTTGTTCTTGATGTTGTTTTCTCTTATTTGATGAAGCAGAAGAATTTGGGTTTGATTTAGAGATATGTGATTGAAGGGGAGAGTAAGGGGTTGGATGGGCAGCAGAACCACCAGTTGAATGACTATGATGGGGAACAGAAAGGCCCGTTGTAGAAGGATTCGAAGAGCGCGGTATAGAAGAATTCAAAGTGGCTGTGCCGTTAGAGCCGGAATCAACAGAGTCAGAGTCAATCACATGTAATAACCCAGGAATTGATGGTTCGTTAGCAGCATTGTCAAAGCCATTCACGTTCCCAATTAATCCAAGACTGTTTTCATGAACATTGGAATCAGAAATTGAATCAAAGAAAGGAGGACGAGTGGCGAACCTTAAGAAATTAACACCAAGTGATAAATCAGATTCATAAGAATACAAATTGAAAGAATATTTGGAACAAAAAGTAGAATTGATGTCTGTCTTGATGGCATATGTAGATTCCACTGTTCCTAATAAGGGATTCATTGCCAATGTTATAGTCAATGGTTTCCCAGAAGATGTGAGATGAGTTGAGTATCGTAATCCCGTTGAAAGACCCGGAGACATTGAGTATGGAGCAAACCATAATTCAAAGCCCAATGATAGTAGTGATGATTCGGTTGGCAATTGTGGTGTTGTATGTTGATGATTATGGTTTGTGTGTGAATCTAATGAGGAATTGGTGTGATTGTGATTGTTGTTGTTATGAACATGTGAATTGGAATTAGAATTGGCATTGCCGGTGTGTTGATTGGACGAAGTACCAAAATTATAAAGGTATCTGAATCCCGTCAATGCATCTTTTGAAGAAAAAATAAACTCCATTGAGTTTGAAGGAGTTTGTCTTTGAAATTGTAACGAAATAATTGAAGCTGGATTTGCCAATTTTTGTAATTTTGGAGAACTGATAAATTTCACTATAACTTGAGAAGTGTTGGATAATCTCTTGATCAACATACCCTCAAGGAACTGAGATGGAAAATACATCTTACCGTACATCATATATGGTCTTTCATTTCCCTTTCTTAAATCCGAAGGCCATTGATTTGCAGAATGAGGCTGCACGAAACGGTAACTCTGTAATAACGATTGTAAAGGCAAATGAGTTGAGTCTCGGTAAACACCGGTCATATCCACTGAAGAGTACATATAAGCCAGAGAGGCAGTAACTCTATTGAATTGGGCAATGGACAACGAACTGTAACTGTATTCTGAATTTTTAGCAGAGAGGCAAAACTTGAAGCCTGTGGGGATGGAGAAAGACAGTAGGTTTTTGGATGTTCTCAGAATATCATCGTAAAAGTTTTCAGGATCCCATGAAGTACATTGGTAGAAACATCGTTGAATGTAGTCTGGATATTCTATCATTTGTGGTGGTTGACAGGTATTGTGTGTCTTTGTGCCTGTCTGTCTCTTCAGCAGTCTTTTATCTGCCTAATCCGTTCCCTCCTTACAATCCTAAGGTGCTGAAAAATGAAAAATGTAGGTGGTCCTTGTCGTGTGCCACCCAAACAAACTAATTATCTTGCACAGCCACAAATCAGCACTGCCACATATGAGCACTGCCCTTGAAGCCATTATTAAGGAAATTCAGGAGAAACCACCACCCACCACCACCGGTGATAGTGATCGATCGTTAAATTAATTAGAATTCAATCGTTCTTTGTTCTGACTCGTAAACAAACAATACGCACAATACTAAACTGCGCCGCCAGTTTCACAGAGTTTACTCGTCTTCGTCTTGTCTTGTGAGTTTTTATGAGTCGAATTCTCATGAAGAAAAAACCACCTAATTTCACCCTTTCACCCTTTCACCCTGGAAACACACACTAACACATATCCCAGAACACTCAACAGTGAACACACCTCCACCACCTTCTGCCTTATAAGTTCTGATCTCGTTTAACACCAATACCTAGCACTAATAAATATCCCTGCTTCTGCCGTTTTTTTCCTTCTCCTTGACTCCTTGATCACCCATAATGAGCCCTGCTGCAAAGACCGTGCCAGCTCAAGTACCCACTTCAACCTCCAAAATGAAACGAATTGACTTGATTGACCAGGAACTATCTCCAACTCCTGATCTACCACCTTTATCCCCTCCAAACTCGCCACCCTGTTCCCCTGACCTATCCCCAAGATCAACAAACATTAACAACAACAAAATTAGAATGAATTACAATAGAAAAAGAAACAGATCAGCAACTTCTTCAGCCAGTGACTATGCTATTTCCTCCGATTCTGAAATGTGGTCACTTAACAGTGATAGAGACAACTACTACCCCTCTTCAAACCACAACCAAATTAACAACAACAATATCAGAAGAAATCATCGTTATAGTCGAAGTGTCAGCAGTGGTAGTGGAAGCTATGACGAAGATGAATTCCCTTCAGAATCATCACAAACTTCTTTTCCTTCATCACCAATAGAATCTTTCGTCATGTCTTCTGATTCTTATTTCTCACATCAAAGAGATTCATTCAGTGAAATACGAGGACGCAAACTGGACATTGCCCGCGGTGCCAACAACTCTAATCAAAACCATAGAAGAAGAGTCAGTGATACTTCATCAATGCGGTCAAATCAAGATGATCCATGTGGTGGACTGTACATCACTGAATCAGATCAAGATTTATTAAGATCACAGCAAAGACAACAACAAACTTTAGGATTCGCTTATAGCAATGGAAGCTCAGCTAGTCTGAGTGCCTCTGGATCCCCCCAACTTGGTCCAACTTCAAGAAGATCAAGTTATTCCTCGTATGGTTCTGGTTCCGGTAGAGGTTCCCCAAACACTCCACCTAGAAGAAGACGTTCATCAGCTAGATCAAGAGATGGGTCAGAATCAGTCAATGGTTCAAGTGAGATTTCAGAAACTGCTAAAATATTCAAAAACTTGCTGATTATGGAAGAATCCCTAAGACAACAATCTCGTCATCAATCCAATTTGATTAAAAAGTATACCATTTTTGTGTTTTGTTTGTTTTCAGTGATGGTTTTTTCAGCTTATTATTTGCTCAATGGTAATTCCAACCATGATTTTTCTGATCCAATATCATCTACCTCATCCAATGATTCAACGGACAACAATTCACCATCATCAACCACTCATGCAGCCACAAGCAGTTATATGACTTTACTATATCAAGTGTGTTTCACCATTTCTCTCCTAACACTAATCCTATTCTACTTGAACGGCGATTACAACAGAACCATTGGCAGACCGCGTAGATTCCTCAACACGACAAATAAAGGCATAAGACAACTCAACATCAGACTAGTTAGAGTGAAGATTAAACTAATAGATAGATGTCTCGATACTTTGAAATTTTCATTATTGTTTCCAACAAGACTATTAAAATTTCAATGTCGTTTAATTTTAAAACTAGTCAGACTTGAATTCATCGTGGTCTTGATGAACTGGTTAATTGAATTCGAAGTTAAGTTGAATATGAGTCGTTGCTGCGTTGTTGGTGTCCATGATGTCAAATTGGTGTTGAATCCTAGAGTGTTTAGTACGGCTACTAGAGAACATTGGGAGTTGTATAGAAACGAATTCTGGAATAAAGAAACTATGAGACGGAGAAGAGTTTTGTTAAAAGAAAAAGATAGCTTTTAAATGTCAATGTACCCTGTATTGCTGGTTCTGATACTCGCCACCCAATGACAGTCAAATTTTAACAGATCTAGAATTCTCTAAAACCTCCAATGCTGATAAAACCCGTTATTCCAACTACAATCCAAAAGTTTTCCCTTGTGGCATCTCCACTGTTCCCATATTCCCCCTAGATAAAAATAAAAATCTGCTTCAATTGCTCTATTTTGCTTCTCGTTTTCCTTTCCTGCTTTCCAAAATTCTAATAATGTCCATGTTATCATATTGTCATGTTTCCATGTCTTCCTGTTACCCATTCTCTTCTTCACCTCCTCAATTCATCAAACGAAACTTTAGTACCGTCGGGTTCTAAATTTATTACTTTTTTTGTTCTTCCTTTTTTTCCTACTTTTTTTTACAACTTGTCATAGCTTACTCTTTTTTTCCTTTCATCCGTGTGTCTCTTCAATCTTGTGTGTCCTCAAAAACTGTCTACTTTTTTCACTTTTAGTCTTTTCTCCTTTTTCCCCTATCTTTTCTCTTTTTTTAATTCTCTGCATACTGTGTAATTGCATTTTGTTTTTTTTTGTCATTATTAACTGTGTTTGTTTTTTCTGTACTTTCCTCTAATTGTCTTTTTTCACTTCGATATCATTTAATCGTTTCAGCTTTTTTTCCTGTTTATTAACGTGACAATTCACTACTAACAAGTATATGTTAGTATCTAAGCTAGTTTCATTTCGTACCTTTTTTATCCTTCTTCTTTCGATCGTTTTTATAGCAAATTTCCACTTTTTTTAAGTTGATCCGTACCTTTTTTTTCTAAGTGTTCCATAAATTTTCATCTGGGAGTTCTAAATATTATTATAAAATTTGAGAGTTAATAAATATATGGATTTTCACTAGCTAGCTATATATAGATCTAGTGTACTATAGATTTTAAGCACTGTCCCTAGCCCATCGCCGGTCGGGAATTTTGAACCTCTCGCTTAATTTTCGATCACCATGGCATAACTGTCGCGGACACTACACACATGCATGCAGCATGTGGATCTGAGCAAGCGCCAAGGATGATTTGAAATATTGGTGTTGAGTTCAATACCTTAGGAGAATTCTTTTAACCAAACATGTATTGGACAGCAAACCATATATTCAAGATATATCATGTATGTAAAGGCAAAAAATGTTACGCCATAAGTACGTATATAATTGTTACAATCAATTCATTCGAATTGGAACCAATGTAACAAAATAAAGGCAAACTAGAATTAAAGATTGATAAAGTGATATGTAAAGTGTATATATGAAGAAAAATGATCAGCTAGTAAGATCAAAAGCGACAGAAAAGACATCAGAGTTAGCAGTTAGTAGAATTCGTTTTCCTTTTGTTTTTTGGGATGGATTTGCAAGCAAGTTGGAAACAAGACCTGGAGTAGGGTATGAAAATAATGTCTCGATATTGTATGAAGCAACAAAACCATTTTTAGTGATATTGAAATACAATTGTAGAACACGTGTAAGAAAAATTTAAGAAAGAGAGGTTTGGTCGAGATAGCAAGTATCGTGACGAATTAGACAGCTGTAGAGTAAAAATCTAGATGGATAGCAATGATCGAATGCAATGAAAATTTCTAATCGTTGTTGTTTGGAAGGGAATCAAAACAAAACAGGATATCGAAATCAATCAGTGTTGATGATGTTTGTCGCTCAAGATGTTACTTCTCTTAAATAAAGCACCAAAAATAGATTCTCTCTTGGTGAAGCTGGATTTTTGGGCATCATAGTTACAAGCGACTTCAACTGAACTGCCATTAGTGTAAGCAAAACAGCTAGATCCACTACCACATCGAATCTTGGAATAGGCACCTTGAATACAGACAGCAAATTCACCATCTGGAGAACATGAAGTTTCACCAGCTTGACATAATTCAGGGGAACCATTGTACAAGCCAGCGTCGTAGTTCTTGTTTAAACATTGAGCATGAGCTTTACCAGATAATGAAGAGCAGTCTGTGTAACCAGATGATGCAGCATAGGTAGAAGGAGCAGCGGCTGGAACAGAAGTATCAGAAGGAGCAACGGCAACTGGAACAGAAGTGGTAAAAGGAGCAACAGCGGCTGGTACAGTAGTAACTTGAGCCTAATCAGTGGATGCTTCATAAGCAGATGCAGCAGGGGTGGAAGTGTAGACAGTGAGCAATGTGGTAGCTCCAGTGCTTTCACCGGAAGGGGCTGCACTTGAAGGTTCAGAAGCAACAACAGAAGATGCATCAGAGGGACCAGAAGAGACAGGGGAAGAGACAGTAGAACCCAAGACTTCTTTCAACCATGAACAATACCATCATTAGAGTAACCTGAAGAGACATCCCAGAACATGATACCACCAAAGTGGGCGCTCTTAACAGAAATGGCACCGTTGACTGTACTCTTAATAGTAGCAAGATCAACGTAACCTGAGCCAGCAGATGTTTGAGAACCTGGCAAACCTAAGAAAATCTTGATGTTCTTATTTGGAGAAATGTTTGCAGCGTAATCAGCCCATGTATCCCAGTTGAAAGTGCCATCGACAGAACAAGCGTTGTTGTAGAATTGGACAAAGGCGTAATCAACATATGCTTTGGACAACAAGTCACCTGTGTACTTATAGGGGTACATACATTGAGGAGCAGCAGAAATGTAGTATTTCTTGGAAGAGTCTTGGCTGTACTATTCTCTTAGCTTAGTAGCTAAAGCAGCATAACCAGTGCTGGAATCAGGTTCGATATCAAAAGCGAAACCATCAACAACGGATTTACCAAATGGTCTGTCTCAACCGGCACCATAGTAATTCCACAAAGTTTCAGCAAAATCCTCACCATCTGAATCGGAAGCAAAACCATATTGGCCAGCTCCACCACCCAAAGACATGAAAACCATTTTTTCCTAAATCTTGACAGGTCTTCATATCTTGAGCAATCTGATCACATTTTAATAGTCCGTTGGAGCCTTTTGTGCCACAGGCATCGGAAAAGTTAATCTCCATTGAACCAGGGACATTGGAAAATTTATTCATGAAAGAGACAACGAAGATGTCAGCATCACCCTTTTGACAATAGGTGGCTAAACTATGTTGTGGTTTGGCAATATATTGACCCCAGTATGAAGTGATTTCAGCGGCTGAAGCAACACCGGATAAGGATAATAAGGCTGTAGCGATAATAGATTTGGACAACACTGTTGTGATATGTAAATTAATTGAAATTGGGAACCAAAAAAATGTGGAGACGATTGATTGAAAGAATGATAGTAAGTTGGAATATGTAACAAAATAGCAGCAAAAAAAATGATACTGGATAAACTGTGTAAGAGAAACAATGTAAAAGCAGTTAGAATTTGTTTGTGTTTGATGATGTATGATATAAACCTTTTTCAAATCATGGCCCAGTTGAAGAAAGTAAAATTGACAGGAAAGGCTCCGACCTAAATAGAGAGTCAAGAACCCAAAACAGCACATGAAACCCAGACCCATCGTTGCAACAGTAAAAGTAGTCATACCAATTGAGGGAAGAGTCATGGCGATAAGATAGCTGGGTAATTTGAAAATGAAGCATATAACATTATAATGACCGGACGAGTTCATATAGGATAAACCAATTTCAATGGGATATGCAGGAACGGTGAACGGCCAAGTTGGTTCAACATCGGCACAACTATGTGCCATATCCCATCAAGATGATTCCAAATAGACCTTCTGGAGACCTTAAAAGCGTACCGGTAAAACTATTGAACCACATCTTCTATCATCAACTAAGCTGTATAGTAGCAGATTTCGATTCAACCACACTGTGATAGAGTTCAAATTTCTTTGGATCATTTAGCAGCTGTAAAGCGACTTATTGGTACAGCTTGATGTTCATTTCCGACAGCAACGCGTGAAATTTCAATTTGAATGCATGATGTAGGTGAAAGTTTTGGAACATGGGAAAACTGACATGATGACAATACACTATGGAATGATAATGATTGTATAGACGCTGAGTAAAGTTCTTGTGCTTTGAATCAGATGGAGCAAAGTGAATGGTAAATGGCTACTGTCTAATTAATACAACCTCTTTCCACATCAGAAAAGGTTCTATGAACATCAAGATCGAATCTAGGCTCGTTGAAACTTGAGTCCCTTCAAAATTCATACGATTGGTTTCATACATGCTCATTCCCAACTGATTCGATAGTTAGGGTGTAATTAGGAGGAACTAGAAATCTGGTAAGTTATCTGTCCGGCTCATAAATGTCAAGACTTGTATCGAATCAAAATTTACAATTTTTCATGCATTAAAAGTTGACTGCATGATCACATACTCTAGTCAGAGCCTGTATTGTGATTAATACTTTGCATTGAATTTCAAGGGTAATAATATGATTTCCCTCTGTTTTCATTGTTGATGCAGGTTACAATATATACTCAGGGTATCGGTTTAGTTCATCAGTTTTAATTTGGCAAAACGGGTATACCTTGTATGATTCTAATTAAAAATGAAACTCGCCAGGTACTTTTACTAACTAGGTGATGAAATTACAATTAACAACAATAATGTCGTCAAATATAACAGCTTCATCAATCAAACTAGAAACTACATCATTTTCACATTGTGTTCACGTAATTTAAATGATACTGTAGCACGTGAGACTATCTAAGTTTCTCAGCTATGGGCATTGGTTATCACCAGGGCATAACCGTCGCGGACACTCACTGCCACTCTGACATCTGTGCAGGGAGTGAAGGACACCGGAAACAAAAAGCCTCTACCTGCAAATTGGAATGGAAACCTGCAGAAAAACAAACAACATTATGATAACTGGAAACTGACAGTAAACACCAAACATACTAAACGCACCAAACACGTCCAGATAAACAACCCCCAATACACCATAACAAGTACATCCACATAAATACAAAATATTTCATAGGTATCTTACTGTATAAGCTGAGAATTCCGCCTTTTTTCAGTTTCCAAAATCACCAGATAATCAAACCCGTGTTTACAATTTGAAGCATCGCGAAGTATAACACTGGTTTATTCACGACACGTTACGGCCATCATCTCACACTTTCAATCACCACTTTTCTTGGTAAATTACTCCATTTTGTTATTGAATCTGGCCTTTTTCGACATTCAGAGTCAATATTGAAAAGCTTCCAGAAAAGACAAAACCGATTGAACCCAAGCTAGCAGAGATTATATTTTTCGTTTCTATCGATCATTCTGCTCCCCATTCCAACTCACCTTTCAGCAACAATCTCAGAACTCCATCCGGGCTCCCCAAATTGAACAAATCAAATGGCAAGACCACCAAATTCTTGGGTTTGGCAACATTTCACCCACGTTTCTACAGAGAACAACCGATCTAATGTTGAGTGTCGTGTATGCCACAAGACATTTAAGTATGCTAGCAGAAACGGACCTACAAATTTAGCCAGACATGTCTCGAAAGCACATAACATAACACAACCACAATCTGCAGTGACAAGACGTCCATTTGGCTCACCTCCTCATAATAGAGATGGAGTGAATAAGAGCTCACAGGCGCAGGCTGCTCCCCAGAATGGTCGTCACCGTGAGATCTGTCCTCGTACTACACCAAATGAATTGAATGCCCAAATACAGCAGCAGCGTATTCACCAACAACTGGATCGGGAACATCGTGAGAATCAACAACAACAGCAAGTCCAGGTTACGGAGTCTTCTCAGGGTAGTCAAGCTGAACCCCAAGTTCAATCTCAAAGTCAAACCACTGGTCAAGCGAATCAAGTGAATCATGGTCAACCTTCACAGCGACCACAACAGCGACAACATTCAGTTAATACGGGTATCATGACTCCTCAAGAGTTCTTAATGAATGGTTTGATAGTCTCAAATGATGCCCCAAATAGTCCTCCACCGCCACATCCTCAACCTCCTGTTCCATCTGCATCCGTTTCTCATCCTAACGGAACTCAATCTTCAATTAATCCTCCCGCTTCAGTTGTGGACCGTAATGCTGCAAACCAAGCAGGTATGGTTCAGAATAGAGCAGCATCTACTTCTACAACAAATGGTGATTATCAAGACATATCAAGATCTATGGTACAAACGCCTATGTATCGACTTTCCCCACAAACTAATATCACAGAGCCAAGTAATGGAACCAGACCTTCAGCAGTTGGCCAATCCAATTCACAAAACCATCGGCAACAGCAGTCTCAAGCTGATCTTCAACAAGATCAAAATTCACAAAAACCCATGGTTAGACTACAATCTCAGCATTCCCAATCACAAACGTTATCACATACTGGTTCAGGAAATGATCGTGTACCAGTTCTTCATAACTCTCAGAACCAGCAACAACCACAGCAACAGCAGCAACAACAACTTCTTCAAACACGTGATTATGATAGAGAATTGATCCTGCAAGCACACAGAGACTCATTGACGACTTCAAGTTATGTGGATCAGGTTTCAGACACTCTATATAAAATGCAGGCTCAGTTTTCTAACGTTTTTGCTTCAACACAACAGCAGCAACAACAGCAGTCTCATCAATTGAACACTCAACTCGGTATAATGATTCAAGAACTAACTGTTTCGCATCGACATTTACAAGAACAGTTGAAATTACAACAGAGATCGGTTGTGAGATTGGAACAGAGAGTGGCCAGATCTGCAAATGTAACACGATCGTCTGGACTTGATCGAGAGTTTGAAATATTGCCTTTTAGTGATGGAAGATTTCCGGGTGTTGAAGATGGACTTCCATTGTTATCTAATGTGTTTGTGCTGTTTGGTTGTGCTGAAGTTGTTTTGAATCGCTACCTTTCTGGATATGATCTGAATGGTAACTCTGATGCAAATGACCCCATCGGTGGAAGAGAGAGGAAAGTCATACGATTGGGAAAATTCATTGGGTGTACTGATATTCAGAAATATTGGAGTGCCTTTGTTCAGTCTTCTGGTTTGACATAATCATCTAAAGTGTAAGCTTGTACATAAGTCCAGTAATGGAATTTTTTGTAATAGCTTTTGCTCCACTTATTTTGATTTTCACTTTTTTCACTTAGCTTTCATTTTCTAATTTCTACTATTAATTGTATTTTTCTTTTTCCTTGAGCATGGACGTAATTCATAAACAAAAACTTATCACTGCAATATGGAAGGTCTATCCTCTAACGAGATCAAAATTAGTCGATATAAGTGAAATTTCAAATTCCAAAGCTGTAGCCTTCTGGGCGTCAGCCCTGTCACTTGTGACCCGCCTCGCGCGACGCGTTCATGATGTTTAAATGTCGAGCTGGCAACTTCTCCTCAATTTTGTTTAATTTTCCCTTCTTCCCTTCTTCTAGAGTTCTGAATCAATACCAAACTCATCAAGATGTTTATTCCATCACAACTACAACAAACAAGATAAATACCACCCAATCTTTGAGAATGTTGCCAAAGAAAAAGTCAAGCTGACGTCTTCAAACCGTTCCCTTCAAGAGCTAGATATCAAAGGATGGCTATGGTCTGTCTCTCTTGTTTAAATTGAATCTGGAAAAGAAATCAACATTGGAACTCAAAGTTGCTAATATTACACTCTACTGAGGTTTTTTGTAATATTGAATTGTTGAAGGAATTAGAAATCCAGCCGCTGGTTAAGAGAGTAAAGCTAATCGTGATGCAAAGGGCACAACAATCATCTGGATGAAGGTAATGCTGCTAATGCTATCGTTTCTGGTGTTTCCAGTACTGCACACGTTCAAAGAGTTGATGATTCTTTAACCCATGGTTTTATGATTATCATCACACACGCCCTTGTTGTTATTCCTATTACCTTGATCGGAAAACCTGAAATTCAGTTTCCTTAATATCATCCGGGTATTCAAATGGCCTTTGGGCGGTGATTTGTTGTGCAAGAAACAAGTTAACAGTGGCAAGTTTGGAGTATCGGCAGTGTTGAAAAACTTAAGTGTCCAAATCTTCATCTTCACTTTCTAAGGCGGCTGCATCTTGTGCCACTTGTTCTTCTCCCACGTAAATCAAAATTAGAATCACTTTTCATTGGAGTTAACATTTTCCTCATCACCACTGCTATCACTCAACCTGATAACCTCAGGCAACCTCTCTTTTCTAGTTCTCACACATGAAGCAGATGAAACTCTTCCAGCATTCTCAACATGGGGATCAACACCTCTTCTTAGCTTGAATCTCTTTCTATCAGTGAAACTCAGCTCTCTGCATTGTCAGCATCATCATCATTTGAAACCACCCATGAATTGTCGCCATACTCAACCAAAACTTCTAATTCCCGTTTCTCTAAATCTAACTTCCACATATCCCCTTCAAGTAACGATTAATCATTATGTTACCTTTCTACAATACGACAAACCTATAATTAATATAGTGAATTAAGTTGTTTCAAATACTTCCGGCTATCCCCTTGTCTACGTGAGTTGTGACTTTGAAGTAGATGGCATCAATTTCGGGCTCACTTTGGTCTTCGATTGCTTCCTCTTTTTCTTCGAGTGCTAAGAGTTGGAGATGAAACATATATTTGCTATATAATTTGCTATATATAATCCCTTTGCTAGAGAGTAATAAACTCTAATAATATAGCTGTAAGCTGTTCGAAGCTTTATGTAATTTGTGAGTTCCTTTTCTTGTACGTAGTACGTGCAATTTGGGATCGATGTGACGTGTTTTGCTACAGCAAGAGTGCTATATATTACTGCAAATTGCTTTTAATTAAAATTTCAATTAATTCATGAATTATCCAACCATGAAAATCACCATATGTCTATAAAGTTGCCTGTTGTAGGCTGTAGCCATGGTCTGAGTATATTGGTCTGCACACGACCCTCACCTCCGGTTTTTTTTTTTGAAACTGCAAACGGGCTCAGGCCAAAGTTCAAACAGACAATTAGCAGCTCTGAGCGTTGAGAATAGCTGAGCATTTCAGCTGAAGCTTCTCCTTGATGAGTAATAAGCATTTTTCAATACCTCTCTCTGTACTTTTTACACTTCGGTTAAGATCTTTTTGCCACACACAATGTCAAATTCCATGGGAATCCCTCAAAGACCTTCAACGTTGCCTCCAACACCGGCAATGTTGCTCAACAACCAGCCATTATCTTTCCCATCGAATGATCCGAATACCATGAAAATGAACATGAACATGAATATCAAGGGTAATAATAATGGACCAAATTCAGCCATGAATAATACAATATCTCTTCCTCAACAACCGCCACCAGTGCTACCCATGTTACAGCCCAATAACATTGTTAACCCTCTTCTACAACACCAACAGTCACAACCGCAACAACATCAGGAACCTGAAAAACAGATATTCAACTTTGAGCCCCACCTCAGACGTCAGTTTGGATTTGGCTTAAATCCAGATCGTCCCATTTGTGAATATTGGCAACAATCAGGTGGGAAAAGTTGTCCAAATGGTTCTGATTGTCCTAACAAACATCCATCCAAGATTTTTCAAAATAAAATTGTTTGCAAATATTGGCTTCGGGGTCTTTGTAAAATGGGTGATAACTGTGATTTCTTACATGAATACAACTTGTCTCGTATGCCTGAATGTGCTTACTATACAATGAATGGTGTTTGTATGCAAGGTCCAGAATGTGTTTATTTGCATGTTGATCCACAGAGCAAAATTCCTGAATGTTATAACTATACCAATCTTGGATTCTGTCCTGACGGTCCTAATTGTCAAAGACGTCATATCAGAAAGGCTATGTGTCCAATGTTCTTAACTGGTTTCTGTCCAAATGGTCCAAAATGTGAGTTGGGCGCTCATCCTAAATTCAAACTGGGTTTGATTCAAGGTCAATTGAAATTCAAGATTTATACAGATGAACAGATTATAGAGGCAAGAAAGAAAAATTTAGCTGAGTTGAAGAAGCAAATAGTTGAAGAAGAAGAGAAGAAAAAGAATGGTGAAGGCGAAAGTGATGTCGCCATTGAACCTGAAGCTGTAAATAATGAAGAGAGTGGCAAACATATTGATGGTGATGATAAAATGGATGAGAATACAGAATCTGGTGCTACTGCTGGTACAAGCTCTTCCACAATATAGGAAGGGAGTGGCAACTAGATTTCAAATAAACTAATTACAGATGGCTTTTTGTTGCTATTTTACCTTTTATTTTCTATTTTTGTTGCTCTTTATGCTTTTCTTTACTACTTGGATCATTTTGTTTTACTAAAGGTTGAAATTTTATACAGATATTACTACTACTTTCGAACTACTGATTTCGGTACTATTGCTCAACACTGGATCGTATATGATGTACTTCCTCAATTTTGGATTTTGAATTTCAACCTCAACATTTCATGGTGGTTGGAATATGCATGTTACAGGACTCGCTGTTTCATGCAAAAAAGCAGCTTCAGTCGAAACATCTAACCTTGACTGTAAGCTTAGCAGTTTGGAGGCCAGGTTGGAGAAATCCAGCTAACAGCTATTGTGAAACCCAAGAAACGATTTGTCAATTTCTGGGTCTCTGTATTTTTTAAACTTGACTTTTTTATTTCGAAAATATTTTCCTTTATTATCTTTATACATAATTCAATCTTTATTGTTTTATAGTAAACTCCAATTAATACACTATGATCAAATTAACTCAAAATGAACGCGTGAACTTAAAATACATTTGACCAGCTCCTTTGCAGCATGTATAATACAGTAGGTACCAAAGCTCTGTATCGACTTATAATGAGCTCTAGTCATGGGATATTGGACGAACGCCAGATGTTACAACTTTTAATTTGATATTATTACATGAAAATCAACAAAAACAATAAAAAGAAAGTAGAAATAAATCATTTTCTATCTATTCTCAAATTTCTAGCTCTATTTCTCTCAGCAGGTGTCAAAGCCCACTCCATATCACTCAAATCGTCGACTTCTTCATCATCATCTAGCCCAAGCATCATAATAATTTGAGTGACTCTAATAAACTCGTTTCTTAAGCTGTAATCAAACTTAGTAATCTCACTGATAATAGCAGAAACATCACGTTCTAATTTGGCTGCACCTAACTCATTACAATTCTTATCAAGTGACCATATCTTCGACTCGAGCGAACTGGAAATAAACTTAACGATAGACTTCATCAATTTGAGAAAATTTGCCTTGTGCATGGTGGTCAAGTATGGAATAACAAGACTGTTCCATTCTTTGATGAAGTTGATGATTGAGCCAGATGTGCCACTGAGAGAGCTTGAGCGATCCGATGACATCAAATATTCTCCATCTGTGAAAGTTTCATTTATCAGTCTTGCCAACTTCGTTCTAAACACTTGGTTGAACATCATGTTAAGTTGAGAGTTAATAGTCTTTGAGGATTTGTCATTGAAACTTGAACTCAACGTGTGTATAATAACCCTGATACGATCTTGCACAGATGGGGTTTCTGGTGTACCTGCTGATGTGACTAAGTTGACGGGCAATTCAATCGTTGTCTTGGAATCGTGTTCAAAGGACTGTAACACTTGAGAAAATTGTTGGTCATCCAAGAATAATAAGTTGTCCTTCTCAAGTTTTGTGATCAGATTTTCAGCAAGTTTCTCTAAATATGATTGGAACTGAGAAATGGAATTCAATGTTATTATGAAATTTGTTAATCTTGTTGAGTTTTCTTCTTCTGTGCCGTTCATATTAATTGCTGCATTGATACTTTTCACTAAATATGATCCACCTATTACATCAGGCGTTCCACTCCGTGACCCATTCAAATTCGCAGAACTTCCAGTTTGACTGCCTGCATAAAATGAGTTTGGTTGTTGTTGCATTTGAATATTTCTGATTGTTGCCAAATTGAGTAAAACGGTATTCGCTCTAGGTTGGTTTTCTTCCAATTTCTTCTTCAAAATATTGAGGAAATCTGTCTCTATCAATCTCTTCATGTTTGATATCATACTCTTTATCGTAGTAAATTCACCAGAAGATAAAGCATGCAACATAATCATGTTTAGAGACATTAACACATCGTCAATCATAGATGACACAGGTGGATCTTCTGGAATAAGCGACAAGAGTGATTGGTTTGTTGATTTATGAATGTTCTTGGACACCATACCAAGATATTTCACACAAATAGATAACTGTGGTGTCAACTCAGGAATATTTTCCATTAGATATGATTTCTCCAAGGTTCTTCTCACTGCGAAAGTACAGAGCGTGTCAAAATCTTTTGTCAATATTTGTCGTATCTTACCCATGAAAGTACTGGTCAAAAGTGGTTTGGGGTATATTGCTTGTGTCTTATCCTCTGTTTTGATTGCTTCATTCCATGTGACAACGAAAAACTTGCAATACATGGCCCAGTGGTTCATCATTGATGACATTTCCACAACCAAATTGGCAACTTGAGCTAAAGATATCAAGTTAGCATCATCTTTTTGTACTTCATCGTTCTCTTGAGCTCTATAAATTGCATTAACCAATATTGGATATCCGTAGTTCTTGATGTCGTGTATGATTCTGTCGATCTCTCTTGAGTCTCTGAAAGTGTCAACGATCAACGAACTTTGTAAATCACACTCTTCTTGAACAGCAGTTAGAATAAAATCCATCACTTGACTTCCATAATATCTTCTAATGATTCTGGAATGCTGGTGAATCATATCAGCTATCGTTTGATATAACTGGAATAAAATTTGGGAGTAGTAGTCAGGACGAACGTCTGGCTTCCCTTGAACATTCATTAAAATTGATCTAGATTGCTTGCTGATGATACCACAGATGAACTTAGAGTAACAATTCAAACCATCTTCTGACTTTCCTATCAATGGGAACAACTGGAAGAAATATGTCAATCTTTGAGTGTCTTTACTTTCAGCGGCCAAATTGAACTCTTTGATAAAAATGGTATTCAACTCTTCGATCCATGACTTCAATAAAGCCTCTGGCATTTCATCCAAGTCACTAGTAGGAACAATAAACTGAACAAACTCATCACTTATAAGTCCTTCAGGTAGACGTTTGATAATGGAGATGGACCGTGACGCACTTAACCAATCCTGGTGTTCGATAGCATCATGAGCTTTATGAACCTCAGTCTTTAACACTTTCACATTTTCAACATAGTCTTTCGTTGTTTGAATCTGTGATCTTTCGGCATCCAGCATACGCACTTTTTCAGTAATTTTGGAACTCAATTGACTTGCATCTTCAGTTATCTTTTTCAATGATCTTGAATGGTTCAAAGTGTTGGATAGCTCAACTCTTGAAATTTCTAGTGATCTGACTGCTGAACGGTGTTCCACTGACTGTCTCGATATGAACTGATGTAGCACATTGTCAATCTGATGATTTTTGGAATCAATTTGATTCAATAGTTTGAGTAGTTGTGTAGTGTTGGTAGCTTGTTGGATTAACTTCTCCAATCTGGCCAATTCTAGTTGAATGGCTTCCTGAGTGGGTATCGGTTGATTCAGACCTTGTCCTGGGTCTGCTTTTGTGAATGACACCATCTAAAGAAGAATTCTGTTAACAATTTGTTTATAATCTGATAGTTTTGTTGACTTTGGTTGAATTTTCCTGGATTTCTGTTATTCAGACACCCAACCATCCACCGAATCAACACTCTTAGTTGTCATTTCAAAATCAGAGTCGGGGTCGTGCGCGAGCAATTCTCATTTTTCAAGATTTCAAGAAAGGAGTATTTTTTTTTCAAGAACAGAGGCTTATGACCTGACTTATAGCCAAAACCTTCAGAAAGGTGTCAAACAAAGATATACAACAAGACAGCGTCAAAAGAATCATAATTTCACAATGACCACAGTTGAGAAAATCAAGGCCGTCGAGGAAGAGATGGCCAGAACCCAAAAGAACAAGGCCACCGAAAAGCATTTGGGTATGTTAAAGGCCAAAATTGCCAAATTGAAAGCAGAATTATTGAAAGATGCAGCAGGATCAAGCGGAGGAGCAGGTATTGGTTTCGATGTGAAAAAGTCTGGTAGTGCATCTATTGGTTTCGTTGGTTTCCCTTCAGTTGGTAAAAGTACGTTGCTTACCAAATTAACTGGTACTCAATCCGAGGCTGCAGCTTATGAGTTTACCACTTTGACTACCGTTCCTGGTGTGATTAGATACAGAGGTGCGAAGATTCAAATGTTAGATTTGCCTGGTATTATTGAAGGTGCCAAAGATGGTAGAGGTAGAGGTAAGCAAGTTATTGCTGTTGCAAGATCATGTGATTTGATTTTCATTGTCTTGGATGTGAATAAGCCTTTGCATCATAAACAAATCATTGAGAAGGAATTGGAAGGTTTTGGTATCAGACTGAACGCGACACCTCCTGATATTTTAATCAAGAAGAAGGAAAAGGGTGGTATTTCTATCACTTCTACTGTGACATTGACTAAGATTGATGAGGATCAAGTTAAGGCTGTTTTGAGTGAGTACAGAATGAACTCATGCGAAGTCCAATTCAGATGTGATGCTACAGTTGATGATTTCATTGATGTCATTGAAGCACAGAATAGAAAGTATATTCCAGCCATTTACGTGTTGAATAAGATTGATTCATTCTCCATTGAAGAGTTGGATTTACTATACAGAATTCCAAATGCCGTACCAATTTCATCCGGTAAAGAATGGAATTTAGATGAATTGTTGGAGGTTATGTGGGACAGATTAAACTTGGTCAGAGTGTACACAAAACCTAGAGGTAAGCTTCCTGATTTTGATGATCCTGTTGTGATGAAAGGTAACAAGTGTACAGTTGAAGATTTCTGTGCCAAAATTCACAAGTCTTTGATTGATGATTTCAAGAGTGCTTTGGTGTATGGCCAGTCGGTCAAGCATCAACCTCAATATGTTGCATTATCACACAAGTTGCAAGATGAGGATGTCATCACTATCTTGAAGAAATAAAAAATGTGGATTTTTGTTCCCTTTCGTTTGTGCCTTGGCCCTTAAATCAATTTATCAATTTTACTACGCTGTGTATATTTATCGCCATAAATAATCGCCATAAATAACTAAGATATTTTTACCATTATTCCCCCCAAAAAGTACATATAAGAGAAAAAAAGAGTTCACAGAAAAAAAGACAAGGAAGAAAATTCAAGAAACTACTCTGTAATCAGAAAAACAAAAGAATTCAAAAAAAGGATGATCTTGTATGAGCCATAGCCATCTAGGCATTATAGGCGCCGATCAAGAAACTCAAGATGAAAGGAATGTTGAAACTCGGTTGTTCCAGAAGCATATCTCTGACATCAACATAAGAGTTACCAACCTTAATAAACTTGGTAGTTGTAATGTTGATGATACCTTTCTGGTTTAAAAATTGAACACTCAAATAAACACCCAAGGAGATGAAAACAAACAAAGAGCTCAACTTACCAACACATAATCCGATAACCAAACCAAACATGGAACCAATTGACAAATGGGTGTAGTTCAACTTGCCTCCAAAAGCACCATCAAAACGTGGAGTCTTTTTTTCAGGAGTGAACGCTCTATTGACATCGTTCAAAGCATTTGTAGCCTCGGCTTGAATGGTGTTATAGGAAGAATCATTTTTCAATGGGTTGCTATGAGCAGCAAAGGCGGTAACAGCACCAGCTAATCCTAAAGATAATCCAATTCCACCGTAAGTATGTTCATTTGATTGATATTGATGGTTATAATAACTTTTTCTCGCATTTGAAAAGGCTGCTCTTAGAGGAGATGCAGAAGATGTGGAGAAGAGTTTAGCAGTTGGCTTCAAGATGCCTACTGGTCTTAAGATGAATGCTCTTGGTAGCATTGTGGATGTGTATGGCAATTGGTTTTGATGACTTGTAATTGAAGAAAGATAAAGATGGTCGAAATGATTTCAGACTTGGACTTGTTGTTACGAACAGCAAAACACCATCTATACGAATCCCCATGTGCTGCTCATGGCCTGTGCTCGGCTATTTGAATTTGTTGAGCTCAGCAACTGAAATTTCCGTACAGCCACCCGCGGGCCGCTCCACACCCCCAGTGGAATTTTGGGCCATCTCGATTCTTCAGCAGCTTTCTCCGCAATTATCTGTATTGCGTAACACGGTAATCATCAAGTCAATGCCGAAACAAGTCCATTTTCGTAAAAAAACTACACAAATATAAACAAAAGCTAATATTTTAAAATCAAATCAGTAATAACTGGTCTATGGTCTGACAAATAGTAACTGTTGTCGTACCAATTGTCGCCTGTCTTGTGTCTAACAACCTCCCACTTCAGCTCATCACCATTATGAGGATGGCCTCCCAACTGGAAGTCTATTCTGGAATACAATTTTGTTGAACCTTCAAACCCAGTAAAAGTTGCAAAATGACCCATTCTATTTTGAACAGGACAGGCTTCCAAGAAATCAACAAATTCAAACTTTCTCAAAGAGTGCTTGTACTTCTTCAAAAACTCATCATTCAAATTCTCTTCAACGTCAAACTCTTTTTTGCCAGTGGCAACTAGGTAAGCACTACTTCTTTCTCCTGTAGACTCTGAATTGAAATCACCGACCAGAATAACTGGAACTTTCTTCGTTTCATACTCGTAAGCAGCTCTATATTTGGCCATTGCGGCACCCAACTGTCTAGCATAGTCAGATTGATCATCAAGATGGAAGTTAATAAGGACGAAACTAACACCCGTGGAAATATCCTTAAAATGTACAACAGTACACGATCTATAGGAGCCAGCCCATCTGTACTTTGAAGGTTTGAAAGGATCATGGCTAAGCCAAAATGTATCATAGTCAAGCAACTGGAATTTCTTTGGGTCATAGTAAATTGCCTGATATTCGCCTTTTGTCTTACCATCTTCCCTTCCAACACCTATGAACTCCATTTTCAACAGTTCTTTCAAATCGTTGACTTGTCTATGTAAACCTTCGTTCACTGTGAAAATATCAGGTCTGTTGAACAACACATCATTCATGATGCTTATGCGACGTGTTGACCAAGGAACTTCTTTCGTTTGATTGTAATAGTCTATTTCACCATCGACTGGAATTGTGGAATTGAGTTCTTCGATTGTTTTCTCGATGGTGTCTTTATTTGGCATGTTATCGTATCTCAAATTCATATTTTGAAGACGAAGATGAAGTGAATGAGGTTCATCGCCATTATTCTTGCCAAAGGCGGTACCTAAAACTTGGTATTTTTTGCTTGATGAAACTGGAGTCATCACAAGAATGAGAGTCAATGCTGTTAAGATTGCAATTGATTTCAATAGAGCTCCTGTAATTGATGTGTTCTTATCTCTAACCATGATTGTTTATTGTAGGCATGTCAAGCTGATAAGAAGGAGGTTGAGTGATTCAGGATCACCGAGAGAAATTGGAGGGTTTATATATGAGCCTTGTGCACAGTCACTGTGCCACATGTGGCGTTTGGGAATTTTTTTGGAAGAAATTGCCCGTACAACTGACTACTTGTCAATATAGTTTTCCAGCCAGAAGATTCGGCTAGGGTAAAGTATCATATGCTCTCGAGTCACTTACGGTTATCTCAATTTACTTGTGCATTTAGCGATCTGTACGAAGCTGCATCGAACCCAGTTTAAATGAGTAGACTTCAGTTGAAGGCTTCACTTCAATGTTGTATCTTTCTTAAAAGCTGATTGAAAACTGTTACCAAATAATTAAAATTTGAAATAAATAATGCGAGACGATGACCAAATTAATGTTCTTATGTAATAAATGTAAGCTAACAACATGGTGTAAAATCAGAGAAATAAAAAATGGTGGGAAATACTTTGTAAATTAAACAGGGTGGAAGAAAAGTGGTGATAAAAGGAAGGGCTTAATGGAAGAACAAATACGATCAGCAAGCATGACAAATAGTAATAAATAACAAAGTCGGATATCCAATCAGTGTTTAGAGCAAGGAACTGGTTGAACACCAGACTGCCATGTGATCTTCTAATCTTGAAACTCAAATCATAACTAAAGTCAATCAAACACTAATTCGCCTTGTTTTTCTCGTTGTTTGTTTTCATAATTCTCTCTTCCGTAATCATTGATACTCTTCTTACGTTCTTGAGCCAACTTCTTACCCAATTCACCTGATTCATTCCGTTTCTTGTTATCATCAAATCTAGCAGCTGCAGCTAGAGCAGCCATTTGTTTTGCACTTGTATTGCCTGGATCAAGAGATGAATGAACTGGAGCAGAGCTATGATTCCCACTTGCAGTAGTAGTATTTGTGTTGATCGCTGAACCACCACCTAATTTTTGACCTGCTGAGTTTTGTCTCTGACGTTGTAATCTTTCTGCATTTTCAGCGGCTTCTTTTTCTTGTTGTGCTTGTTCTTGTTTACGTTTCAACGTGGTTTGTCTCTTGACCAGATGTTTTGTCTTTTGACGTTTCACACTATGACTTTTCTTGGGAGCATTTAATGGTGTGTTATTGTTATTGTTTAGATTTGAACCTAATCGTTGCTCAACTTTTGTGACTTTGTTTGGTGATTGAACTTCTTTTGAACCGCAGAGACCCATTTTGTGGTTGTGTTAGAATAGTGATTGAAGAAAAGTTTGGATGGTGATGGTTTGTGTTGATGCAGAAAGTACCAGGAATATGTTGATAACGATAGTGTTGTTCGTTCTTTTGTAGCTGTGCTGGTGATAGTTGTTTGAGAAGTTATATGAAGTCTGTAGGCTCTAGAACAGAAATGATGGCGACAAGGGGGAGGATTATTCTGTGGATAGTATATCTACCAGCAAATATTCTGCCAGCTTGACGAAGACAACTCATTGAAAAATGGACAATACTCTAGTGTTCACCAAATTCCGACCCAAAACCCATGTGAAGTTTGAACAGAACAGTTGCAGATAGTGGTGTACTCACGTGACCTTAATTGTTAATTCACGTCACCGTCACCGTCACTCACCACTCTATTTCTATTTCCATTCTGCAGGGACCGATCTACCAGCTCCATTGTCCAGGATCCAGATCCAGATCCAGGCTCCAGCCTTCCACAGGTCCAACTGCCCCCAGCTGGCCCTAGGCGCTTATAAGCATGCCAGAGGAAAAATACGCCAAGTTGTGGGCTTGTAAGTTGTACCCCTAATGTTGCAATTCCAAATCAAAAAAAAAAAATGTATAATTCATTCCATAAAATCAATCAATATATCAGCTTATACTACAAACAGAAAACAACAATACTAATAACCAGATGAGATCGGTATACAAAAACTAACGAGTGTCGCTGGAATTCTGTCTTCTAAGCCTTGTGCAATTTCTGTACTGGAATCGATGGAACTCGAAGCAAGAAAAAAAGTTCAAAATATTGACTCAGCAAACTGCAATCACCCATTTCTACAGAATCACAAAACATCTGTTCATTCATCTTAATATATCCTTTGATTTCCATTTCTTACTCATCACCATCAGACATCGATGGGACATGACTTGTGCAGACCATATGGTTCTTGGTATGTAATGGCAACTAGTTGCTTGGTGAATTGTTCTCGATTTTGAATCAAGGCTTAACTGAATTTTCACTTTTTCAAAACTTGGCCTATAATCATGGATGCTATCTAATTAAATGTTTCTAACTACAAGAGGAAATTTTGATGGAAATAAATGAATCAACAAAATTTGAATGAATGAGTATATCCGTGTATGAAAATTCAACAAACTGGAGAGATGGACATCAGGTGATGAATATTGGTTCTATATGAATAAAGTTACAAACTGCATGCCTTCGACAGACAGTATTATAACAGATGAAAGCAACAGAAGGGTGAGAAAGAAAAAGTTTCAAGAAGAACTAAATTCACAGTGGGCATACTGATACAACCATCTCAAGAGCCAAATCTCATAAAGCCAACGTTATTCAGACAACACCCCCAAATCAACCAACTCCAGAGCTACCATTCCACAAAAATTCCCCAACTTTCATGATCAATAAATGGCAACAATTTTCCTGTCTGGCCTCATGCATATGCAATTCAAACTTCACACATGTGCCATGAGATTCATCTGGGTGCAAGTGTGGATGAACAAGATCCCAAAAAAAACTTCTGGCCGTTGGTCCAAATATGGCCAACCTGACCGAACCTCCATCATATTGATCAGACAATCAGCTAATAAGTAAGATATAACCGAACGTTGCATCTGAATAGTGGGCGTTCTTCAGATTTCATGTTGACACAAGTCAATAGAACAAATTTAGATTTAAGATTGACCCGTGTATACGGACGTACGCGGCAACGTATACATCCACGTACTGTCCACAAATTAATTAAAGGAATTCAAGGATCTAGGTCACCATATCTTCCCCATGTGCGAATATAAAGTAAACAATTGCTGACTTGGTTATTGACAGGAAACTATTTGATATAACATGTGATGATGATGATGATGATGATGATAATTTACTTCTATGTGTGGTCTCCATATCCATGTATCTTTAAAAAGCTTCATGAGCTTGAATGATAGTTGGACGTCGAACTTCGAAGAGATTCCTTTACTCATCAAGCTATAACTAAATGACCATGTTGTTGAGATCACTTGATATCACGTTTACGATATCTCATAGCAAAATTTGATTTACATGTGGCAAAATTTGAAGAGAGTAAATATGTAAATTGATACTTGGAATAGTAATGTGAATATCATTGATCATGGAAATTATATATCAGAAAGTTAAAGAATATAGACATAGATTCTAGAAAGATCAGAGAATATTGCGAACGGATGAGGTGAAAATCAGTGAATATATATGAATATCGAAAGAATAAGACTAGTGCATATAAATTATATATGGTATGGTTAACAAAATCATTATAAAATTAAAAATCATAAAAACAGAGCTGAGATAAAAAAAATGCAGGTGAAAAGAAGAGAAGAGGAACCCAAGAAGAAAAAATAAGATACACAAAATAAAGAAGACAGAAAAGTTTGAACAATAAAACAAAAAAGAATAATAGTAAAAATGACAAAATCATAAGAGGCATACATAAAACAGAACAAAGAAAATGATATGGCAAGCAGCTAAACGTAAAACACAACGATTTGAAAGAAAGCGCAGCTGAAAAAAAGGTAACAAAAGGAATCAGAAAGAAAAAACGATAATTGTAAGACAGCATTAAAAATTAAACATCACAAGAAAAAAAAGTCTTCGGTTTTTGATTTTCCGGGAAAAAAGTAATGAGATGAGAATGAATGAATGAACGAATAATGATGGATAAAGTAAACATGGCAGATTTTTTAGGTTTTTTTATATGGGAATCAATTCAATAATAATAGAGGAAGGAAGTAGTTGGAAAAAAATCAAAACAGAATGGATGGAACAAGAGGATAACGTCAATCAGAGCAGAGAATAGTTGGAATTAATCTAACAGTTTTGTCATTATGCAATGGAACTAGTTAAAAGAGAAAGCAAAAAAGGAGGAATGTAATTAGAAGACATAGCATCATGGATCGACTTGTTGCAGGGACAAATGTGAAACGCTGTTAAGATCTGTGTATGAGTGTCTCTATTGTACATAAGTAACGTACGCAAAAGAAAGAGGGACAATAAAACTTTTGAAACAGTGACCTTGTTGTAGCAAATTGAAAAAATAAGAATAATAAAAATTTGGCAATGGGGGCGATGATGAGGCTTAACAAAACTCACATAATGGTGTTGGTATAAAGATAGTTATCAATATCATTGTTTCTCATGAAGTAGTCCAATTGAGGCAAATAGATGTCACTGGTATCAACAAATCTCATATCTTGGAACACTCTAGAGTAAGCTTTGTTCAACTTGATATCAAAACCAACATACAACTTGAAATTCTTCAAACTGATGAAATAAGGAGCACAAAGTTTCCACAACTTGAAGTAAAGATCAATACGGTCATTGTTAACCTTCTTTGAACGAACAGTGGCATCACGTAAAGCAAACCAATCAGCATTAACAATATTTCTGGAACCCATAGAAATGTTGGAGTTTAGTAAATCATTGAACAATTGATAAGTTTCAGCAATTGGCAAATCAACAGAACCGGAACTCTTCAAAGCGCATCTGTAAAAGACGTTAGTCTTTGGGAAGTTGTACAATTCTGAGTACTTGATGATCGACTTGAACACTTCAGCATTTTCCCAAACAGCAGACTTAGACAAAAGACAGTTGAAGAATGGTTCATCCATGTTCTTGATGCTGTTATATGATGCAAGGATGGATTTCAATGATTGAGCAGCTTCAGCATTAAAGGTTGGGTACTTAGCAAAGAAAATATCCAAAAACGTATCATTCAAAGAAGAAGAAATTGATGAAGTTGATCTTCCCTTCTTCTCATAATACTTCCAAGTCTTTTCCCAGATGGTTTGAGTCTTTCCAAAATCTTTCGTAATGGACCAAGTGTTTTGCATGTACTTCTTGACATAGTTGATCTGCAGTGGAGTATAGTACGGCATGTCTTCTTTCAAAGCACCTTCAAAGAACACATCAGCAGTTTCAACATCAACACAGTAACCAATGAATGATAAATGAGCCATGGTCATATAAGATTTGATTGCAACTGGAGGCTCCAAATTCTTACTAGAATATTCAGCTAAAACCTCAGTAGTCAACTCTTTGAAAATTGCTAGACCTTCTTCCACTTGACCTTTAATCAAGCAAGCTCTAATCATGGAAATCTGCAACTCTGAATGGATTCTTTCATTTGGACCTTTGGAAGCCTTAATCTTAGAATAAATTGACCAAATCTCTTCGAAATCAAACTCACGGTTGTCAACCAAGAACGAAAAGACAGAACCCAGGACAGACTCAGCAGTAAACTCACCATACAAATCTGGATTGTCCTTACCTTTATCCCATAACTCAGCAGCTTGATCCGACAAACCCATATCCTTGTAAGCTTTAAACAAGTTGGTTAACCCTCTTGAGCTCAATCTCACTTTGCAATTGATGATATCGTCACTGATGGTAAGCAAAGATCTTTGTAAATAGTCGTTCATTTGAATAAGTGGATTGTTGTAATCTTTATCAACATTTTTCTTCAACTTGGACAACTCCAAACGATGCACTCTTAAACCATTTCTTAGAAGGGAAACAAGTTCGTCCATTCTCTTGGTAGTCAACTCCCCAGTGATAATTAATTCATTATATAGAGGCATAACTCTATGGATAGATTCCCAAAATTGCTCAGTACCACCTGGAACTTTACCAGTGGCCAAATCAAATGAAGAATTATGAGCAACACACTCATCAAAGGCAAGTAACTGTCTGTAGTAAGGCAAAGATGATTTCGACACATGGGAGGCGATATCTTTCAAATCAGGAATTCTTACACTGCTATTGGCAGTGTCAAATTGTTTTCCTTGAGAGGTGAAGTTTCTCTTTCCACGATTGTTGTTGTATTTGTTGTTGTTATTGAGTGGAACAGGGCGAATGAAAACATTGTTGTAAGTCATGCAAGACTTGAGAGACTTGGAGACGTTGAGAGAATTCTTTGGGATATTTCTAATCATTTTGACAAGAAATATACTGAATGGTATAGGAGACGAAGTATGTGAATGTGGTAAAACTAGAATATATAACAATAATGATGATTAAGGAAGAAGGGCAAAAGAGGAGATGGGATGAGATGGCATCAGTTAAAAATGAAATGTTACAGGGGAACATGTGCCACTTATATAGATTCTCAATGCTGATGCTCATGCTCATGCTCGAAAAAAAAACTTTTACTTTTTTGCCCTCCTGTCAGTAGTAAAAACTCTAAGTTCAACCTCAGCTAACTTCCCAACATTGATCGATCTCCTTGGTTTGGAACTTGCCAGTACACGTACGTACTAATTATTTTCACTACTTCTAGGCTCCATCCACTCTCCAGGCTTTCAGCCTTAGCACTTATTCGTAGTAGGTGTTCACTGTCACCATTTACGATCCATATTTGAATTAACATCGTACCACTCTCGAGTCCCATGGACTATTAAGGACACCGGAATCTGGCTGGTCCGAAACGCGCTGTTGCCTATTACCAGTACGTGTATGCCATATATCGATGGCCCATACACATCAGATGAGCTCAGTTCTTAGTCCACCATACAGATTGGCTGATGAACAAACTTATATTCCATATCATATGCAGATCTGTCTCTGACCCATATTGGAGAACAACCCAGAGAACCTAAAGAAGTTTCTTATAAACAAGAAAACGGGGTTTGGGTTTTGCCATTCGCATGCACTTTGATATTGGCAACAAATTGACATATTGACAGCTATTGATGCTGATGTTGTTGATATGATCGTTTTTTTTTTCTGAATTTTCTTCTCCTTTGACTGAAACATCAGTTTCTATCGTGAAGGAGAAGAATCAATGCTAAAGGAAGAATTTATTTAACCCCAACCACCTGCACTAGCAATCTTCTCCAAATCAACACAGCTCTAATTTTTTGACATCATGCATGCTACCAGTACAAGAACTACGTGTGAATGTGCCATGTGAAACAAATATGTTTGTTTAAGGGGTTACCGCCCATTGACACTGGCCCGATATCACTGTTCACGGCAACAGTTCAAATAGCCAAGTGGAACTAAAATGTGTTAAAAATTCTCACTATCACCAAAAAAATGGCGTGGTTATGAATTGGTCTCCATTTCAACGTACGTTACATGGCTCAGTGTTTTTATTGGTTCCAAATTCAAGATCTAAGGCGATCAAAAGTTATGGGATTTATGGGATACACGATTTGATATCTGGCATCAGTTGAAACATGAGATTCCGGCCTGATTTTCTCTTGGGTTCCACAAAACTTTTATATGGCGTTTTAGGGGGTTCAGCGGTGGGGAGAGTGTGCCTGTAGCCATGTGAACCATATTCATCGATTCAGATTCATATCCAATTCAGGCTATAATCCATTAACGAAAACTTAAAGCTGACATGGTCTTTTCCACAAGACTCAAATTTGAAGATTACACCCCACATAACATCACAAGACGAGCAACTAAACAAATCAGTTTTTATTTAACGTGCACATTTTATGGGTGGTGCAATCGTGCAAGATATCCTTCGGGTTGGGCAATTGAAATACTAATACTCCTAAAGGTTTTAAAACCAGATTCAACAATTTTTGCAATAAGTTAACGCTCAATTTGGCAACATCTGCATGTAAAAATAAATGTGTTTGTGAAGAATATGTAGATAGTTGTCGGTTTTCAAAATATACCCCAGTTTTGGTTAACTCGAAACATCTGTATTCAAGTCCCATCTTTGACAAATTGAACTCAAATAATGAGTTCAACAATAACTCTTAGTCACCGGTATAAGAGAATTGGATCATCTTGCTTATATGCAGGAGCTCTTGGGACGTCACTCTAGTTCGGTCGTATATACATATCAATACCTCTCAACAACGTAGAACGTATACGACTTTACTGTACATACAATAGTATGCATCGGTCTTAACCTTATAGTCTTGTTTCGGGGATTCAACCTCGATCTTAATGCCCACCGGTACATCAATTTTCAAAAGATCATATCTTGCATTATGTTCATGTAATGATAATCAAAAAATTTTAATATGTTTACGCACGTCTTGACTCTTAACTAGGCCGTACACAATAGGCACCGGTTTGTCATGTACGTCTTCCAAAATATCTTTCAAAGATGGCGTGATAACTTAATCATATCCATCAAGTTTCACTTTCTACAAATTATTATTGATCAGGTTCCGAGTTCGAACTTCAAAGTTTAATTTGACTCGTAACTTTTGGAAGTACTTCTTATCCAGCTAATCAGTCGGCAATATACCATGTATCAAGAACAAGAATTGATATGGACGATGTGATCATTTCGGAGTACAACCCCGTGCATCGGCAACCACCCTGCCTGTCTTATTCCAGGTGGCACGCGGTAAGCACCTGCATATATATATGGCTGCAATATCATTCTGCGTGCATCATGTGGCACGATTTTGAATGGTAAGTAAATATGGGATCGATGTTCATTAGTAACTTTTTTGCTTATCTTTTCCTATTATATACAACTATATATACAAATTCAGTTGTGTCCCATGGGTCCAGTTAAATCCAAAAATTGCAATTGTCGACTCTATATAGAGTTAAAGATAGTCTTTTTAAGGGTCGAAATTCTTTAAAATTTTCAAGTTTCATTGTTGAGGAGAACAAAGTTAATGCTATCTGATCGAACCATTTGCTGGATATATATATCAGAATGACACGTCCTGTACCGGAGCCGATTGACTGATTAATAATTTAACCGTACTGATCAGTACGTGGTGACGGTACGTACGTGTTTGATGGGCATTGATATAGAAATGACCCGACCGATTCTTTCAACTTTGCTCTAGCTACCTTAATTAATAAATTTTTGATACGCATTTTTCGGGGATGAGGTATCTTTATTTGATCCATCGATCCGATGCATCTCCCATATGCGTACACACATGTGATAAAACGTCACTACATATATATATATAGAAAAACATATATATGTATACGTGGTGAGATGTATATATCAGGAGCATAGTAGTTTCAACACACATGTATGAGTTGTGCTGTGCTGACGTTGTGCAAATTCAAATTGGTTTATAAAGGTAGTATCGGTATAGGATCGGCTTAATATATAAATCCCAAAAAACTGTAAAGCAACAATTTCTAACTGTTTATGCTTATTAATAATTATTAATCACGCATGGCTTTGTAGTGCAATTCTAAACTTTTCTAGATATATTTTGAATGGAAACAGTGGATCCGCACACATGTGGTCCTGACTCACAAGCCAATTGGACCCAGTGCCAGTGATAGTACTGGAGTCGATATGTGTTTGAGGGAAGATGAATATATGTATTGAGATGAGTATAAAGGTGAGTAAAGAGGTAAAAGGTGATTAAAGAGTGGAAGTGATTAATTCTAGGAGGCTGGACTCTGACTGGATCGATGTGAGAGTTCACCAGAGGAGGAATTTCTAAGGGGAATTTATATAAGAAAGGCCACACCGTAAAAAGATAGGGATTGGGATTAGCACGACTATGACAGGACAATGTAACTAAATAAGTAGAAGCTCGAGGATCAGGAATTGGGTCGAACGAGTCAATTAACTTGATGATAGCGTCGATACATGGACTAAACGGGAACAGTGTTCAAGAGTAAGCTATCTAAGGAGTATGAGTCGTTATTAACTTTATCTCTTTATATAACAATTTATTATTTAATTTATCATTTTATACGCTTATTTAACTTGTAATACTTATCTTTAATTTTTTTAAACTAATATAAGCTTACTCTCTGTTTTATTTGAAAAAAAAAAACAGCTAGAGCTAGAAATCTCAAGATCATGTTTCTTCTATATATAAAACCTGCAGGCAATTAACTATTCAATTAAGCTAGCTAGAGCTAGTACAAAAAATACAATTTGAATAAAATTGGGACTATAGGCGAAGAAGAAAAAGAGCCAATTGGAAAAATTAGAATGCCCAACAACAAGTTGGAACGTGTTAAGTTAATTAGGCGAATTAATTTAAAAAAAAAATAGTAAATTTTAATTATACGCGAATTTTTGGCTGTTTCTGGCGTTGTTTAATAAGCTGTGCACTGGAAGGGTTAGAAAGACACATTTTGTGCATGAGTCATGACTACCTTCATATCATTAAATAGTATCATTTTGATGGTAAAGTGTAGCTTAAGTTTATTTCAACAGATAAATTGCTGAGATTAGCGTGGACTTGATGAAAAATTAGCTTATATACAATATATCAAACTACTGCTCAAACCTCAAATTTCAATTTGCTCTCACTGCGCGATTTCGGTTGAAATTCAAAAAAAGATTGACCATTTGAAAAGTTCCAAGGTCCAAGTTACCCTTTCCCAAACATTATCTTTTTTGAAAACACTAGTTTCAATTACTCAACCAGTTCCATCAAGAGCATGACAGACTAATCCATCAAGTCTCTACTGTCAGTGTGCCATCACCACTGAACCCCATTGAGAGATCCGCCTACCAAAAAACACGTTACCAAACCTTCTCACTATTCAGGGTCCATTGAATTGACATCACCTATCTGAAAAGTTTTCTCTTTTCCACTCTGAACGCACTTGATTCATGTTTAGTTGATGTTTTGAAACTTTAGAGTAACAAAATGATCTCAATCCAGTATGTCGAGCATATCACACACGACTTGTCAATGTTCACAGAAAGATTCACACAAGTTCAACACCGACAAGCCCCTTGACATTGCCAAAGCTGTTACTGAATATGTGCCTATAAGAACTTCCAAGAAATCATCAGAACACAATATATGAAGAAAATGATTCAATTGCAAAATATTCTTGTCCAATAGACGTAACAAAACAGAAGGTTATTTGCATGATTTTTACCAAGACAGGAGGACCAACTCGACTTTTCTACCCAGATTACAAAGGAATCAGGAAACTTTCACTGATTTCCTTAACTGCGGTTCTTATGAAAGATGAAGACTCTGCTCGACTGGTAAATTTTTGTTTTGTGATGCCACACCAATTAAGAATCCCACCCCTGGAAGATTTACATGACGGCTTTTCATACTATGTCGCGTGCCATTTCAATGGTTTCGTTGATCAAGTGGATGATTCGGATATTGATGACAGCCATAGGATCAGCTTGGCTCTTCTGATGTACCTAATTACATACGAAACACTAGTATCCCCCTGAAGTCACACAGCTTACAAGTTGTACATTTTGAGATTGAACTATATCATCGTCAAGGCAGAATGTGGACAAGAAATTTCAATCAAGCTACTGATAGGAACCTTATTTAAGAACTGTTCCGATGAGTCTTCAAGTAGCCTTAAGAGTATGAAAGAAAAAGATCATTATTTAAATGCATACTACTTGATGCTATAGCCAGCCCTTGGACAACAGGACTAACACACCAGGAGAGAGCTAGCATCAGATTTTCCAATAGGCACGAAAGAGGTTCATAGATGATCCATAATAGTTTTATTGGTTCCTGAAACTGAGGTCTTTATGGAAAATGATAATGGTGCTTAACTGGTGAATAGTCAAGGGTTGCTTTGGAATATTAAGAAGGGTCGGTTTTGCTCATCCACTGGTCTTTGGTTCTGATGAAGGGTTGTTTGGAGATTGAACACCATAGGTTCTGCTTATCCACTGGTCTTTGGTTCTGATGAAGGATCACTTCTGGGCTGGATGAACACTGTCTACACATTTCACCAAATGGTCATTGATACTGTCACTGCTTGACTTTTTACTCTTGGAGACATCTTTCTTATATTCTACTGCCAAATTGGAGCTTTGATCTGCATTTTGGAATCTACAGATATGGATAATGGAACAGTTGAAGATGGAGTACCCCAAGTAGTGATAATAGAAAATGGACAAATTGGTTGAGATATTTTGGGTGCTAGAATGACTGGTGTATTTTTGCTGTATGGGTTGAATGCTTGCTTGTGAGATCAATGACCACCATCTCTGTTCACCACGTGGGTTTGGAATTCAACTTGGGTCATCGGTGCCAAATTGACTGTGACTGGTGCTGATTCTAGTTGATGGTGCTGACTGTGGAGCCACAGGTTCCTGGTTAGATTGTGTCTTAGATTGAACTTGGGTCACTGGTGCTGTTGGATGTGAACTTACCGCCAAGTTGACTGTGACCGTGACTGGTGCTGGTTCTGATTGATGGTTCTGACTGTGGTGCCGCCGGTGCTCGCTTAGACTGTGTTGTTGAATGGCTGATTTTGAGCTCATATGTTTTTGTTCCACTCGCTTTGCCACTGAGTCTGTTTTTTCCTGTTCCTACTCCTGTTCCAAGTGTTCCAACTATTCTATACATTCCCGTTCCAACTCCTTCATACGTTCCTGTTGCACTTGCTTTGCCACTGACTTTGATCTCTCCTATTACTCCAACTGTTCCAACTTCTTCAGGTTGGCTAAATCTCCATATGTTTCTGTTTCACTTGCTTTCCCACTGATTTTTGTTTCTCCCGTTCCTTCACTGCCGTCGATTTCTAGAGCTCCCACTGTTCCAATCGCTTCAACCTGGCCAAAGTTTTCCTCCAGCTCCTATCCCACTACTCTCTGCCTCTCCAACCTCGGTTGTTACTCCAGCTTCTGTTTTGCTTAGGTTTATTCTAGATGCTGCACCTCAAGCTCCTATTGTTTCAGTTAATGTTCCACTATCTTCCCTTCCTCCAGTTCCGCTTCCACTTGGTGTTGTTCCAGTTCATGTTTCTCCAGCCCGTGTTCCACTAGAGTATGTTGCTTCAGCTTCTGTTCCACTAACATCTGTTCCAGCTTCTCACATTTCACTAGCTTCAATTAGTCCATTTTTGAAATACGTTTTCACCCTCATTTGCTGGTACTACTGCTTTGGTCTTTCGGTCTTCAACTGTTCCAACTTTGTCCAATCTCCCTTCTGTGCAAGTTCTTTTTCCACGGTTTTCACACAGGTGTGCTGATGATAGGTTTAATTTTTGGGATTTTTTTCTTCCCTTTAACATGAATCTACCCCGAGTGTTTTGAGATGTTAGAGTTGTGTGCTATAACACTGATTCCTCACTGATTTCAGTGCACAGAACTCTACTTCAAAATTTTTTCCCTTTTTTTTAAAACAACTTCCCTTGTAAATTTCTGTAGTAATTGTAACAAGTAAAACATCTGGTCGATGTAGATATCATTGGCTGTTCAGCTGTAGCTAGGTTAAGACTGTGTTGGAGGTTGGTAGATCCAGGTTGGTATAGAGAGATACTCGACATGACACAGTTGAACCTATTTTCATTTCTGCTTAATTGGAGAAGCAGCTAGAGCCTGGAGCCTGGATCCTTGGAATGAATGGATTCTGAGACCGAAAGAATATGAATCCTGAAATCCTGGAATCATGGGTTCAATGGAACTTAGAAGAAATATCAAGTTAAGTTAGTTTCATGCATGCTGAAATTATCATCATCATGAAAACGAATTGCCGTGTGTATACGTTACGTGGTTGGAACTTGGAGGATCGATGTCTTATTTTTGGAAGGACATGCAGTATAACAAACAAGCTATAAAAGAAGTTATGATATGTTTGGAAATATAAAATCTAAATACAAGACAGAACAATATCACTATACTAAGTAGACAGAAAACCCCATAGGAGACAGAAAAAGCGTCAATAGATATAGAATGTGAAATCAAAAGGCAGATAAAGATTCCCAACACGTATACTTGGACCGGTCAGGTAAAAAATAACAGGTTTCAAACAGGTCCACTCAACAATAAGGCGATTCAAGCATCAAAGTTCTTTCTGCTGAGTTCTTCCACTTGCAATTCTTCCAACCTTTGAGCCAAAATTTAACCGATATTACTTCTTTGCAACTAAGTCTTTAAATTCACCTCTTCAATTTCTCTATCAATAACTATAATTAAGCATCCATTTGTTCACTGACCGATCTCTGTAACTCAACAGATCCCTCCTCCTCTTGGTCATCATCTTTAGATTCATCAAAATAAACAAACCTCAGGATACAATGTGGAACAATTTTGAATCCCTTTGAATTTCTCCAAACAATAAATTCTCTTTGGTTCTCCTTCTATCCTCCTTAGAATTCATAACACAAGAGAAAGCAGCTTTGAATCCTTCACCAGATGGCTTCCATGTCACAGGTTTTGTAGATCTCTTCTTCGCGTTTGTGGAACAAGGTTTGCTGTTCGGATTTTCACTTCAATTGACTTTGAGTTATCGGACTTGTCTTGACTCTTGTAGAGATAACTGCAGCAACTGAGAGATGGAATAAAATGAAAGAGCAGCTGTGGTAGTTATTCCATCACCAGCAGCTATGGTATGCCGTTTGCCAAGTGAAGTTGTCGCTTTGACCTCGTGGAACAGAATCATTTCGCTGAGTTCAAGGTTTGCCTGAGAGCTGTTTTAAACATGCTTGTTGCTAGTGAATTGTTGTTAGATTGCAATTGTGGTGTACCTTCATGTTGGCATAAACACAGGCCCCAGGATCAATCCCTGATTTCTCAGTTCATCTGTCTAACTCGGTGAAACTTAAAATTGGGTAGAATTCTCAAAAATTTGAAGTTGGATCGAATCTATAAGCTGGGCAAAAGTGTACTGACATTTTCTCCATAATACAGCAGTTTGAGTATATTTAGTGCAGGAAATGTATATATAGAAACAGACAAGCTATCTGATAGAACCATTTGAAACATATGAGGGAGAGATAAAGAGATGTGTATAGAGCCAATGGCTAATGAGGTACGGACAAATGAATCATGAGAGTCGACAAATTTAAGTGCAACGGTACAGCGGTTAAGGGATTTAATGCACATTAGCCGCATGGGTTGATGTCAGCCAAGCTGCAGGATGTCGGCACCTGATATATTGCAGCAGATTGCGTCGATTGGGGTCGATATAATGGTCGATTCTTGCAAATCTTCTGAGGATCTTTGGAGGATCTTAGGAGGATCTTAGGAGGATCCCTTAAGGATAAGGTGCGCTGCTATAAATAGTGCTCTGTGCCGTGGACAAACACATTTGGTGTCGACAGACACAGAAGGTAAGATGGTAAAAGTAAAAGAAAAATCAATTTGTCGATCGAGAACATTTCATTGATTCTCTCACACTGAGGTACTGAGGTACTAAGGTACTGCACAGAGAGGTATACTCTGAGTCTCTCAATTCTCAAATTCTCAAATTCTCAATCTTCACTCTCACTCTTACTCTCACCAAACTTTCAAACTTCCTGACTTCCATACCCACAGTTTGTGCTCTTGAGCTTTTGATTGGGCGCTCAGAACATATGCAACTTCATAAACTCTGAAACTTTTGAACCTCAATTTGATCTCCTTCTTATTTTAATCTTCCTCACTTCTACTCTTCAGTGACAGCACATACCATAGCCCATCAAAAATTCAACTTCTGAAACAACTCCCAGTCGAAAAATCATCCCAAAATGGCCCCTTTAATACCTCTTCCAACCTCTTTGGTGCCTTTTGTTGAACCTTACTTGCCTCCAACGTTGGCCCGTTCTGGTAATGATAACATCACTCCTTCTTCAAGAAGACACAATTCCATCTTATCATCCCCCGGTAACTGTTTACCTTTCATTACCTTAACTTATGCTCAATCTTTGGATTCTAGAATCACCATGGAGGCTGGTGCTCAAACTGTCATTTCTCACCAGGAAACCAAAACCATGACTCACTATTTACGTTCTAAGCATGATGGTTTGTTGGTTGGTGTGAACACTATAATAGCAGATGATCCTGCTTTGAATTGCCGATACAATGAAAAAGAGGAAGAAACTTGTCAATCAAATGGAAATGGCTCGTTTAATGGTATACAAACAGTGACAACTACTCCAAGACAACCAAGACATTTCATAAGACCAATTATCGTTGATCCTAAATTCAAATTCATGGAAAGATACGACGATTCAAGAATCTGCAAAAATTGCAAAGAAAAAGTTGGTTTAGCTCCTATTATTGTCATTTCTGAACGTACATTGAATGCCAAAGTGGAAGAGTTTTGTAAAGAACGTGAAATCACTTTGATTGTGTTAAATGCAAACACTCCAATAAATTCAGATTACAATTCATCTTCAACGCCCACATCATGTTCCAGTAATTTCAAGTTTTCTTGGTTGGATATATTCAAGTCTTTGAAACATTTGGGTTTAAGTTCCATCATGGTTGAAGGTGGTGCCAATGTGATAAATGAATTATTGAATACACGTTACGATGATTCTAAAGACTTCATAGTTGATTCATTGATTGTCACCATTGGTCCTACATTCCTGGGTCAAAAAGGTGTCGAAGTTAGTCCTGCATCAGGTGTCAAATTAAAAGATATCACTTGGTGGACTGGCTGCCAAGATTCCGTTTTATGTGCTAGACTGAACGAGTTCCACGCTACCGTTTGAGTTTCCCCTTGAATATGCTTAGCCAATTGTGAGTAAAAGACTGATATACTTATGGTTTGGTGTTCATCATCTAGAATGGCATCCTCTTTTTTTTCTTCCTTTTTTCTTTTCCAGACCATTTGAACTTCTCCCGATTAATTTTGGCCTCATTTCTCTAGGTTTACAAATTTCGATTCACTTTTCTAATCAGGTTTTTTTTCTTTTAAAATTTTCTTTCCCAGGCTAAAACATTAGAATTATTCACATAGCCAACTATATGAAAAGTTTTTCCTGATGTTTTGTTTTGCCATGTTTTTTTTATTATTTTATTTATTTCCCTCATTTGACATCCCTTGCCATTCAAGCTTACAATTATTTACATTCACTGTCAGATTTCTCCATCAAAAGTCAGTGCTACTCACATACACCAATTGATTTCGTCCTGCCTTATTCCTTCCTTCGCTCTCGTTTCTCTTATATCTTCACTTTCTTTCCTTCTCCAACTTTTTTTCTCTCCTTATTTTTCTCTTATGTCAGATTACTATCACTACTGTGTTTTTCAATTTCGCCACCACAAATTACAATTTGTTATTTTTGTCAGCTAGTTATAGTTTGAAATTCGTTGAACTTTATTTTTATTCTCTTTGCGTTATTGCTATTCTTTGCCTCTTTTTCTGATCACTTTGAATTTTATTGTATATGGGTTCACAGAATATCAGTTGGTATACTCATACCATCACCTACTTTAATTAAGTCTTCTTAGTAACAGTATGTGACACAGTAACACAGTTTATCTACATATTCGATTCTCACTTCTAGGGATTCATAATGATTGACTAATATATTATTGATTGAGAAGAATTATGGTACAAAAAGATATATGGATATGACAATGTTTTTATGACAAATGGAAACAAAAAGAGGAAAACCGAGTCGATGAGTTAAAAGTGTGTTAAACATGAATCAAAAGAGCAAAACAAAACTCATAAGCAAATTCTATAAGAAGCATATCTACCAGAAGTTTCAGATCTTCTAACAATCTTCACAACTTGACCTCTCTTCAATCCCAAATAACGAGCCACTGGATCTTCTCTTTGAATTCTAGGTAACTGTGATTCTTTTAATCTATAACGATCCAACAAATCTCTCTTTTCAGCACTTGATAAACGGATATGTTTAGGAACCAATTCATGATGGGTGATATTCACAATAATATCACTCTCTTGGAAACATTCAATGGTGGCAGGTTCAGCAACAGCAATGGCTTTCGTTGCACTTGGAGTTAATGAAGTTTGATAGATGAAAATACCAGTTGAAAAATTCTTATCAGCTATATGAGCACAGAAATTCTTCATGGTTTGAATACCAACAGATGGTTCATCACAGAATTCAACCCATAATGGACCCAATGCATCATCGGTTGTTGCATCATCACCACTGTATTTAGCCAATGCTTCTTCTGTTGGTTGAGCTTGAAATGCCATCAATTTACGTTGTGGTGTACCCATTGAGTCACAAACTTTGGATCTGAATGAATCTAATGACATATCAATTTCCTCTTGTGGGATAAAGTAACCTCGGTCTCTAACCATTTCTTTAACTGTTCTGTATGCTCTCCATAGTCTGGAGGTGGTTCTGTCAACGTCTTCCATTTTTTTTATAGGTATCTGTTGTGTTGTAATATGTAGGTGGTTTTTTTCGTTGAGTTTTTTTTGTAATTGCTGTTGTTAGACCTTTGTTCGTTTCTGCTTTATTTGTACTGTTTGATGAATCAATAAAACCAAATGAATTTGAAATTTTGACTGAGGCACAAGTATGGGAATTTGATTGAATTTGATATGACCGGTGCTTGTTTTGAAATATTTTGGATTCTTTTTTTGTGTGATGATGATAAAAATTTTTGAAGTTCGAGATGTGATTTCGGTGCACGGGTGCGTTGATTTTTTCAGAGCATCGTCAATCCATCTTATCAAAACGAGCCCGTGCATATCGATGGTCCGTCTGTTTGGATGGGTATAAGCTTAACAAGTATAAGGTTCCTTATTCAAACCCGGTTTCACAGATAAACCAGCGACCACACCTCATTCTGAACAGAAGAAATGGCTGGTAGATATTTTGCTAGAAGAGGAATTTATGAAAAACCTGGATCAAGCTCTTCCGAATCAGGATCTGACACAGACACAGAAGGTGATGACAAACAACAACAACAGCTCGATAATAAAGTTCCAATAAGGTCTATACAATTGAAAGAAACCTCATTGACTGGTGCTAATAAAAATGACACAATTGAAGCTAGAGAAGAAATTACAGAACGGAATCAAATCAGGCAAAATGCTAGAGTGAGACATCTTGCTTCAATTCACAAAAAGAAGAATAAGAATGGAAGAGTGCGATCTGATTTCAAAGATGAAAGAGATCATTCAAGTGATAGTTCTTTCAATGATGATTCCAGCGATAGTGAGAGTGAGAGTGAGAGTGAAAGAGATAGTGATAGTGATAGTGATAGTGATAATGATAGCGAGAGTTCTGATGATTCTGAAGGTGATAAACAAAAGAAAAGGCCAACGGTACCTATCAAATTCATATCTAAAAAGAGAAGAAAAGTTGTTTCTGGTTCCACTTCAACTGTTGCCAATGTGACAGATAATAAAACTTCAACATACGGTAACGACAAGGATAAGGCCAAGGAAAAATCAATCAATGAGATTGAAAGACAAATCAATCGTTTGAACCAAGAAGAAAGGACAATGCGTGAAAGTTTTGAAGGAGATAATTCTGAAGGGTTGAATGGTGGTGGAAATGATGACGACGAGAATATCGATCATGAAAAAGAGTATGACAATTGGAAAAAGAGAGAATTTGCTAGGTTAAGTAAAGAAAGAGTAATGTTAATCAAAAGAGAATTGGCGAGAGAGGTTATAGAGGATAAGAGAAGAGGGGTATATGGGTTATGGTGAGTTAATACTTCTTCCCATTGGAGTCATTAGGATGATTCTAAACATAAATTAATAATTTAATGATACTGAATTTATGAGATAGTAAAGTCCATCCAAAAGTTGTGAGTATACATAGCTTAAGAAATCGAAATTGTCAGGTGTAGATGTGGCAGTACATGAAACTGAGTGGCTGTACCTGGACTGCAATTTGCCTCTTACGGAACTTAGCGATATTACCCCGTGGCTGAGCATCCCGCAACAATCAAATACGACCGATCAACGATGAGAAGGCTGCGTAGAATGTACCATACTACGTACGTACGTGCACTAAAGAGGCTGGGTGGGTGGGTGAGCACAGGAGCTGAGAAGAGTGGGTTAGTGACTGAGTCTGACAGGAGAACCCCTAATCTGCGGAAACAGTGTCAAACAAGGCAACACTTCACACCAAAAACAACACAACATCGTCACATCTCCTGGTATCCAACCCACTGCCTTTTTCCGTCACTCCTTTTATTGATACCATCATGTCGTTACAAAAAAAGAGAACCATCAGCTACATCCTGTCCCCCAACCCGGGCACTTCCAATGGTCACCACACTTTGGGAGTGAATGCCCTTCAGTACAACCCTTTGACCAACTCACTAATATCGGCCGGAAGAGATGGCCTAATCTCTATATGGACCCCAAAGGATGATGATACTGAAAATCCATTTGCACAGCAAAACCGTCAAGGAAATTCAGCAGTTAATGACAAGAATTGGTCCACCTCCAAAGGCATCAAAGATTATATTTCAGACAACTTGGAAAATGAACCTGAAATCTTGAACTTAGAGTCAAGCATCAGATCAGGATCAGCGTTAACCGTTAAACATAGCATCTGCTCCAATTATAAGTTAAGAGAAAGCCATCATTTACACCTGGATTGGATTAATGATTTGAAATTGATTGATCCTAAAACGTGCACAGTCGCTTCATGTTCCAATGACTTGAGTGTTCGTTTATGGAACGTACAAACTAAATCTGAAGCAACTTTAGGTTTCCACGATGATTATGTCAAATGCTTGGCTTACCCTGGATCATCATCTTCTAACTCCGGTGCTTCAAATCGTGTCTTAGTCAGTGGTGGATTGGACAAGGCAATCAATATTTGGGATACCAATAAAACACAACTCATTCAATCCTATGTATTCGACCATCAAGATAGAGGTTCGGTTTATTCTCTTGCCATAGATGATCAACAAGATAACTTAATTGTTTCAGGTGGTCCTACGAATGTCATTTCCTTATTTGATCGTCGCTCAAGTGCTCGCAAACCAGTCAAGGTATTGGTTGGCCATACAGACAACGTTCGTTGCCTATGTATTGGTGATGGTATGGTATTATCTGGTTCTAGTGACTCCACTGTGAAATTATGGGATTTAAGAACTACCAGAATTTTGCGAAACTTTGATATGCATGAATCTGCTGTTTGGTCATTGCACGTTCCTACTTCTGAAAACGGTGCTGGACAGGGTAATCACAAGTTTGATGTTTTCTATTCCGGTGATAGAAGCGGTCTGGTTATGAAAACTGATCTTAGAGCCTGCGATTTGAACGATGATGTTAAGAAGAATGATTCAGGTCCTGGTGATAGTCACAACAATAACTACCTATATTTGAACGATAAGGTTAACAAGAGTCTGGGTATCTCTACCCTAGTGGCAGATTTAAACATCAACTACAGTGCTGTCCCAGAAACAAACCAAGGTCAAGGACAAGAAGAACCAGAAAGATTTGATACATCCGACGATGATGTTCCATTGAAAGGATGTCTAAGTATAGTTGAAGGAGGAGGATCGTTGTGGACGTCAAATACAGTTGGTTCAAGTGATTATATATCATCGTGGTCCATTCCTAATACAGATGAGTTGGTGGTCTACCAAGGTATAAAGTTACGTCGTAACTTGAATGTGTTGAACAAGAGCAACCGTACCTCTATAGATTTAACATCCTCATCACAAACTCCATTACAACAGCAACAACAAGACTTGGTTAGTCAATTGTCAAATGATGAGTTGAACCATATTGATGATGCATTGACTTCCCAATTGACACTGAGATCTCCTCCAATGAGTGGATTCAATCTGAATGGTCTTGGCGATCTGGAAACCCCAGAGCCAGATGAAAAGTTGGAGACTTTTTTTGCTGGAATCAACGGAGGTCCTAATGGTGAATTTGTTCTCAATGATTACGACGATGATTCAAGCGATGATGGTAATGACCAAGACAATGTTACAAATGCAGGTGGTAGAAAACTAGAAATTTTGTACAGCAAAGTGCCTGAGAATTTATTGACTCTGGTTCCATTCAACATAGAAGCCAAAGAAAACATCAAGGGATCCAATGGATTAATCAAAGTTAGATTGTTGAACAATAGAAGACACGTTGCTGTTTTGGACCAAAGTGGGTCGATACATGTGTTGGATATTGTGAGTTGTAAAGTTGTGCAAAAACTACCTCAACGTTTGAACAACCCACATTCAGCGCATATAGGAGATGACTTCGAGGCTTTAACAAATTCATTACAAACTGAAGAAACTTTGCCTGTTTGGTGCACTGTACAGACTAAGGCTGGTAGATTATTTGTGACTTTACAAGAAAGCAACTTCACTGCTTGTGCTGTGTTTGGAGATGACTTGAAAGAATACTATCCTGAAATGAACAGCGATCAAATAAGTGATACCAAGAGATACTTTTTGGGCAAAATCATCTTACAATCGTTATTGAAACCATTCATAAAAGCAGAGTTGAGTCCAGATAGAATCAAGTTCCATAAAAGTGCAGTGACCCTTATGAAAATGACAAGTGCTAACTCCAATGCTTCTTCAGGAGGCCGCTTCAGCAAAGAAAAACTAACCTCATTTGCTAGTATTAATGACTCATATGGTGAAAGAAAAGATTCAGATAACAGCAATAACAATGATTTGGGTGGTAAAGATAAAGAAAATTCAGGTGGTAAAACCAAAAGAAAACTGTTTGGTAGAAGCAAAACCATATCTCGACATGACAAGGATAAGGATAAAGATCAAAGTCAGAATAAATTCAATAAAAACAATAACAGTAATTCCCTGGGTGCAGCAGGTGTTGGATCAGGATTTGAAAACCTTCCAGAAGATCAAGCCATTGGACGTTTCAAAAATGTCTCCGAGATACTTTATTGGACATCACAAGACCCAGCAAACAGATTTAGAACTTGTTTATCAGGACATGATGGATTACCAGGTCAAGAACCAGAAGAGTTTACGCCAATGTTAAAATTGGATGATCATATTCAACTCACATTGAATGAGAACATGCATAGCTATGGAAGTGTGACAAAAACTTTATTCCTTTGTCGATTAGGAAATATGGATAATGCTACCCCTGGATCTGCCGCTGGGTTACGCAAAGTGCAGGATGAAATGTCAACATTGGATCAAGTTGAACAGTCGTTACCGTTATGGAGTGTGAAATCGGTGTTAATGGATAAGTATCCAATGAAAGAGTCACATAAAATAGGTTTTGCGTTGATTCCAGACAATTCAACATATGCAGAATTGACAGACATTAAGAGTACTCGTCTGAATGGATATGAGTTCTTGAGAATTTCAAAATTGCTAGATCATGTTAAGGGACGTTTACCACAGAACCAAAAGAGTTTGCCATTAGAATTAATTTGTAAAGGTCATGGTGTCGTTGATGAAAAAGTCACTTTGGCTACGGTGAAGGCTAGACTTTGGAAAAGTAGTTCAGATATCGAATTTTATTATCGTGTCAAAGAAGGTTACGTTGCTTAGGTTTTTTTTGACCGAATCTTTTTTAGTTGAACAAGCGGACAATATATTACCGAAGTTTACGTTTACCGCTTTTTAGTTCATCACCTTTTTATCTAATAGACATATTCGAACAACTACCGAATTCACATAGTTTGACGATCAAGCTATATATGATCTTTTAACATGCAGTAGGTCGAAACTTCCAAAGATTCTTTCTCGAGTGTCATCGAAGACATAGCTCGTAAGATTCAGTTTCTTTCTGGAAGCCTCAATTAAGTCTTGTGCTGTGAATTGGTCCGGATCCGTGGTAATTTTCTCACGCACCTATTGTTGTAACTTATATAGTACTGACGTTTGTAAGTTCGGCACGGCATGCCTATGATGAGATAGCTTATATATTCAGCCATTTCAGTCCCTGGAGAGATTATCTATATGTACGTATGTCAATTGACTTTCGTTTTCTTCAATTGTTACTCTCTATACATAAGAACTAATATTCCGATGATCCGTTATACGGATCAGTTGATCCGTGAAAGACGTATAATGTTTATCCAATTGTGAATGTACACTGCCCTTCAAATTTAAGCCATGTACGTAGCCTGCATATGTACAAATTGTGGCCATGCTTTGCCATGTCTTAAGCCTCTTGATGCCTCCTTGATTGTTGTAATATGATTCGCTCAGCACTTCAGTGACATCGTACATCCATGGCAATCTATATATATCTTGTATCGAAGAACTGATTGTTGATAACAAGCATGAATATAGGTACGAAAGGCTCTTATGACCTAGTTAGATGCGAGGTCCTAGGACCATGAGATCTGCTCGAGGAAACAGAGCCCGCATCAACGGTTTTCTTTAATTATCCCAATTAGAATAATTTTCATTCGATGTGTTGTTAATATACAAGGACACCATGGAAAGTCAAAGCCACTACGTTTTCTAGATTTCAATATTGACCAATCACAGGTTGCAAACGTAATTGACAACAGATCAAGAACAACTTAGCACATGCATTAGAGGAACATCTATCTTATTTTTTGACTGCAATGGAAGTTGTTGAGTCGCTCGGTTGAATTAAATGAATGCAACCTACTACATCTCTAGAGTTCTACAACATATCATTATGGAACTAACATACAACGTAATTGAGGACCACCCAACTTCAACTTTAGATCGAATTAGAGGTCAAGTGGAAAAATTTTCAAGCTTCTACGTTCGACACATAACCCCCTTCCATTATCCAACCATCCAACTAATTATGTGTTGTTCTCTCTAGCCTGCATGGAATGATGGAAAAGATGTAGCTGGCTGCTGGAGATACCTGCCCAGTACATGGCCCTGACATCTGTAAGTCGTGTTCCTAAACGAGATCCGAAAAAAAAATACGTTCACGAGGCACCTCACGGAATTCCACAGATTGGGATTTAGTTGCTAGTTGAGTGGAAAATGCCTCCAAAAGTCTGAAATACGTCAGTAATTCCACACATGAACATGAAGAACAATCGGCCAGCTGCTACAAAGAGCAATGCCCCATTACAGCCGACATATCTTCCCAGTTAGCTCCAGCGGATCGGCTAGAGCCAAAGCCGAAAATTACGAGCTACTCAACACGACTCGAGAGACGGCTCCACCGCCGAGCTTGCAAGCTTAGCTACTATTACTGCTCGATTTGTCGATCGTTTCCATTTCAAATACCCTTGCCTTCAATGCCATATCTTTCCCCTGGTTCAATTCTATTCTTTGCTTGTCCTTTTCTTGCAGATATTATTTTCTTTACCAACACCCGTGTTTATGATCCAAATCTTGACGATCTGGACACATATCTTCAACTCCATCTTGTGCCTTTTTAACTTGCCATCTTCCGCCTTTTTTTCTCAAGCTGATTTTCATAAGTTCTTTCGATTTCAAAGACACCACCGCTTATATGATTACCCAGAATGAGCTATAACATTTTCGGATTTCAAACTGATGTGGATGGGGTCTCCAATGATCCTCAAAACAGCCAATTCCAACAATTTCAACACAATCAAAACCCACAAGGAAATAAAAATTTTAATTCCGTTTCTCATCCTCAACATCAGAGTTCACATCAGCATCATCATCAACATCATGGCAAGCCAGTTAACGAGAAAGCATGCCAGAATTGCCGATTAAAGAAAGTGAAATGTGATAGAAGATTGCCCCATTGCTCAAGATGCGTTAGGTTGAGTGTCAATTGTGTGTACACTGAACGACAGAAACCTGGTCCAAAAAGAAAGAAAACAAGTTCCGACGATGCCTTCAACTTTACTTTAGTGGGAAATATCCACACCACCAACTTGCCTCCCACTTCATCCGGTGTCAATGCTTCTGGCATGAATCCCTCCAATTCTTCAATGACAGTTCCTACACCCACTCCTTTGGAAATACACAATTTGCCTTTCGGGGCTCCAGTCAACTCAATCAATGGAGTTGTTCCTACTGGAAATATCAGCGGTGGTGTTTCTGGCTGGTTTGGTGGTGTCGATGGATTATTACCATACAAATTAGCTGGTTCCCCAGCTTCTACCACATCCCAGGCTCTTCAAATGCAACAACAACAGCAACAGCAACAGCAACAACAATTTCCTACACAGCAATTTCAAAATATTCCACAGAAGTCAATTACAGCTAGTTGGTTACCAGATCAAGATAATACAATACTGAATATGACACCTACGAGTTTACCCGATAACTCTGTACCACAGAATGCCAGTTCGAACAACACTATCAATGTCGGTCTTAATGATCAATCTATGGGACAGCAGCTGAATCGTCTTGTTAGTGAGGTGAATACGAATAATGCTAGCAAATCCGAAACTGCTTCTGATTCTGGCACCTGTACTACCTCTGATTCTGGTTCTATCCAGGGTTCTGTTTACAGCAATATGAACCGTAATTTCATGCTTAATTTCAATCCTAACGATTACAAGCAGCAGCAGCAGCAGCAACAACATCAACAACTGAATGACAAGATGATTGGAGAACGATTAAGCCCAGTCATTTATGGTGTTAGCCCTCTTCATACTGCTAACACCGTTCCTCCACATACTTCCTCTACTGACATTACTCAAATTGAGCCTCAGGTCATGATGAATCCATCTTATATTTCGGAAAAACGTATCCCAACTCCACAACAACAACAACCCATTAGAGGAAGTCCTTTTTCTAATATTGATCCACCAATATCTTCAGCAGCATTAACATTCACAGAGCTATCTCCAAATGATGATATCCCATTTCCACCCAACATTGACATCTCAATAATTAGGGAACTGATCCAAATATTTTTTCGCATACCTTCTGCTCTGAGCTCATTGGGATTGACTGAGGACTACTTGTTGGAACTCCTTGAAAAAAATTGCTTGTTGGTGGTTTCTGGTGTTTTGACTTTGGTAAGCTACATAGATCCAGATCAACAGAAATACTTCAAACCATTGTACAACTATTTCCAGGCTTTATTCGGGAAGATGAGACATCAATTGAAAACTGGTCCAATCTATTCTGGTAGTTTTAGTTCGACTGGTGCTTCTACTTCTACAACTTCAGGTTCTGATTCACCCCAATGTTTTCGGGCGACGAGGTTGGAGACTTACCAAGCGTTTGCTTTACAGATGATTCTGCAGTTCTTGATGTTCCAGCCCAAAACAGCTTATATGATATTTCACCAAGTTACTACCCTGCTACAACTAGATAGTATTCACTTACTTGATATAAATCCATCATTGAGTTGTCCTTCAGTCTCAGAACAAATTGGGGATGAAAAAGCCACAATTCAACGTGATATTGAGATGAAGAGAAAATTATATTGGACTTTGGTGAAAATAGATCAAGGCCATATCGCAGTTACTGGAGTCTGTTCCCATTTGAGAGTTAATGAACATCATGTGTTGTTAGGTGATTCCAAGTTGAAATTTACTGAGGTTGTTGATTGTATGTTTACCGTTGATAACAAAACTGGTGAAGGTGATAATAATAATAATGAGCAGCAACACGCTATAGAACAACAAATACATCGTTTGTCATTGGATGATTTGAACAATGTTTTAATGTCTCAAGTTGAAGTGATTGCAACCTGGTTCAAAAAGTTGGATTATATCAAAGTTATCAACAGTGTTGGTGCCATGAAGCAATCCATTATAGAAGAATATCATAAATTTGATTCATCGTTTTCTCATTTTCAAAGGATGCTGGATTATGTTGATGTCATCAGAGAGCCCAACCAAAATAAGTCATTTGCTTGTTACAGTAAAGTTTTCTTGCCATTGGTTTACTTCAAATCTGAAATCAGACAAATTATCATTGAAATGTTGAGTAAGTTGCCTGATAAACAAGAGGAGGATATAATGCTGATTGAACAATCGAACAGTGAGATCATTGATTTGTTACTTTCATTAAAAGATCACTTTACATCTGTAAACGCTAACTGTTATAGAGGTGAGCCAGTTGTACTCTTTTTACTTTTCAGATTGTTAAAAATTATGGAAAATTACATGACTGTCGATATCTCAAAAACAAATCCAGATTTCTCTACGCTGAATAATAAGATGGTGTTGTCCATTGGAAAGACTGCTGGTTATTTCGATATTGAGTTTGCTAAACACGTTTTGCAAGAGTATAAGCTGAAACTTAAGTCTACTGGCTTCAAATCTAATCCTTTGGGTAATAACAGTCCTGCTCACCTTGAAGGAGATCATTTTGATAATTTCTTGACTACTCGGTTATGTGATATGAATTTGAATGAGGCTTATAACGTATGAGATACCGACTTTACTACAATCATCAATTACTCAATCCCAGCTTGCCTATTTGTCCCCTATCATTCATTTATAGAAACATGAAATGAATTCCTATAAAGGCGGCTCACTGTTGCTTTAATAGCCAATCAATATTTTCTCTTCAACAAATTCGATACAAGTTGGGATATGAATTCATTTCACATGTTTCAATTTACTGTGCGTGCTTTAAAAATTTTTTTTCTACGTCTTTTTGCTTTAAATTATTCCATTTTTTTACTATATTTTACTGAAAAGCTATATCTTCGTATGTTTTTTTCAATATTCGTAAGTTATATATACATTTGTGATTCTTTATAATAATTTGCTGGTCTTTTGGTCTCTTCTTGGCCCTTTCTTTAATTTATATGTATACTTTTTTCCTTTATTTTGTTCCTTTATATACACATCTTTCGATTCTTGGTGTCTGCAGCCCTTCCCATAAAATTTGTGCCATTTTATATAAAACCTATATATATTTCATTAATTGACATTGTCGATCGAATTCAAGCTATAGTATATTCCCCCACATGAATGCACGCTTGAGGAAGTTATCCCGGCTGTGCATTTTTGTTGCACAGCCTTGGACCTCCTGAATCCTGATACGGACCATCTCGATAGAAATTTTTCAATATAAAAAAAAAATTCAATTTTCAAGTGTACGTGCTACATGAAAAAAACAGCATTTGTTCACAGCTTGTATATACAAAGACAAATACAACAGATTATCAAATAACACAACAAATAAAAAATGTCAGCTATTTACAAAGCACTTCAAAAAAATGACAAATCATCCGGTGGAGGTGTGAGTAAGCCAGACAAGGAAAAAAAGAGAGTGAACAGACAAAGAGTGTTGTTAATATCTTCAAGAGGTATCACATACAGACATCGCCACTTTATCTCCAATTTGAATTCCTTATTACCACATGCTAGAAAAGAACCAAAGTTGGATACCAAGAAGACTCTATATGAATTGAATGAGATTGCTGAATTATACAACTGTAACAACATCATGTACTTTGAATGCAGAAAACATCAAGATTTATATTTGTGGTTAAGTAAGCCACCTAATGGACCAACTGTCAAGTTTCATGTTCAAAACTTGCATACGATGGAAGAGTTGAATTTTACAGGAAATTGTTTGAAAGGTTCAAGACCATTGTTGTCATTCGACAAGGCTTTTGAAAGCGAAGCACATTATTCATTGATCAAAGAGATGTTGTTACAACAGTTTGGCATTCCTCCAACGGCCAGAAAGAGAAAACCTTTCATTGATCATGTGATGACATTTTCTATCGTTGATGGTAAGATTTGGATGAGAAACTATCAAATCAATGAGACCGAGCAATTGAAAGAGAATGAAGATGATGAAGAACAAATTAAACATTTGAAGAATAAGAATCCAAATGAATTGGAAAATGATTTGACTTTGGTTGAAATTGGTCCTCGTTTTGTGTTGACTCCAATTGTTGTTTTGGAAGGTTCTTTTGGAGGACCTAAGATTTATGAGAATAAGGAATATGTTTCTCCTAATGTTGTGAGGGCTCAATTGAAGCAACAAGCTGCCGAACAAGCACAAAAGAGACACGAGGCTGCTTTGGAAAGAAAAGTTAAGAAGAGAGACCAAGTCTTGAAGCAAGATCCTTTGTCTAACCAAGCCTTATTCAAAGAGTGATTCTGTTTACATTTGGGTGGTAGATACTCTTAGCTTAGTTTGTTTTACATTTCTCTGAATCAAGTAAATTTCCTAATTTGAAACTTCAAGTGTTTTTGGATATAACACGCAATTGAGAAATGCAAACTCTAGTAGTTAATATCTTTTCAATTTTGTACAAAAAAAGGTAATAGACAGAACGTAACAGAAATAACCCAAGATGGGAGGAAATAAAAAGAACAAAGGTGGAGACTATAAATAGCATTTATGACAGGTGATAATCCCACCACATGCGTATGTGGGAGTAAAGCAGCTTAATAGTAATGTACTTGAGGAATAATATTCAAATTTTGAAATAGGAAGAATTAATTGAAGTGATAGAAAACAAAACTAAGTCAATGTAATAACCGACACAGCAAAACAATTTCTTGTTTTATATCTAATGGGACTCCTTTTCATGCTTAGCCAAGAATTCAGTAATGAATTTCTCTTCTTCTGGAGAAGAAGCGTCAATCTTAGCCTCTAACTTTGGTTTGACGGCCCATGGCTTTGGAGCAACGAGCAACAACACAGCACCAAGAGTACCTAGAGACAACTATAATATCGAAACATTGTGGTAGGTTCCAATTTGTTCAAAAGAAATGGAAATCACAAATGAAAGGTTAGTATTTGAAAATTTGTGATTAGCACACTTTCCATGAGAAAGAGTGGGGAAATCAAATTCTGAGAGCAGATTTGTTGGTAAGATGTAAGTGTAAGAAAGACATACTTGGTAAGGTTGAATGGTTTTTCCGAAAAGTTGATAAGCAGCACCCATTTTTGTTTATAAGATATGTGTAGCAGAGTTTGTTTTGGTGTTATTATAGCTGTTATTGAAGTTATGGTGGTAATCTTGAATGTCTTTTGCAGTGTTTTTTCTAGTTCGCATGAGACTCGAGAGTTGGGAGAGCGAGAATTGCGGCTTTTCATTGGCTGTTGGTAGAGGGAGATGGTGCACGGGTGCAGAACATCACGATCACTATTCAGGTAGTAGGAACAGGGTGTTTGTTGCTGATGGTAGATGGATAAGAGGGATGGAGTTGGGGATGGACCTAGAAAGTGAAAGACAAACAAGGCTCTGATAAGGCAGGTTCTTCTTAGGCACTTTATTCGCAATGTCTGTTCCACTTGACACAAACTTCCTTATCAATGTCTTCAGAGAATCAACCATCTTTTCGCAAAAAAACAAGTCAAGCAGAGTAGAATCCATTCTTGGGGAGCTTTACAACTCTCAATCACTGGACCAGTCAATCAACAAAAACATCGATCTCCCCATAATATCAAAGTTATCGACTCAAAATTCTCCTCCCATTCAATCCAACATCATCTTTGGTGATAGATACAAAAATGAAAACAGAGATCAACTTTCAGGAGTACCAGACACGCCGCCTCCAAGACGTGAAATATCCAACATTAGCATATCACCCGGTGATGACTTCGATAGGGGTAAAAATTCTATCGGAACTGGTGTCACATCTTTGAAACAACAACAAAACAGTCAGCAACAGTTTTCATCAATACCCACGGTGAAGGAACGCAAGGAAAGTATATCCGAATCCATCATTACCGATACCACGTCAATCAACACAACTACACAGGGCAACAACAATGATACAGCGATAACTGTTGATGATGATGATGATGATGATGATGACGATGAAAATAGCTCACAACAATCTTCACCTCCTTTAGGCGCCGGTTTAACCATGAATTTCAATGCTGCCAAGAACAGACTCAGCAAATTTATAAGACCAAGACATACAAGTGGGTCATCCCCTGACCACCCACATACCATAGATGAAGAAGTTGAATCTTCTGATACCTCCAGTATGAGTAGGAAAAACACAATAATGAAGACCACACTAGGTGGTAGGGTAGTCAGCGGTATTAAGAAAATCAACACTGACCTGACATCTGACGACAGTGACGTTGGATTGGAGTCTGATACTGATAACGGTCAAACCACTGGTTCTGGAAGAGGTGCCAGTGGAGACAATAGAAACTTTAGTGGTACTGGTAAAGGTAAGAGACTTTCACTTGATTCAGATCAGGCTTTAGATGATGAGTTTATTACAGAATCAATTCATTATTCCGATGAAGGATCAGACGATGATGACGATGACGAAGATTACGTTGATGGGTTTGATTCTGATGATTACCTTGATGATTCGGATTACATGTTTGAAGAAAGTTTGGCCGCAAGTTCCTCTATAGCCGGACCCAATATTTTTCATACACAGTCAGATACCAACTCCATTTCAAGAATCACATTCAATCGTTCTCGTAACAGCACTTTTTCACTTAGGGTCGGTAAGCCAGGTACAGTTAACCCTGCTTTGAAGAATGATTCGGCACAAACTCTACCTCAACCGATGCAACAGTTACCCGAGGGTCATAAGGCAACCACCAATGATGACCATGTATCCATTCCACATGCAATTGTGGTTAATTCTGCAACTTCGTACCAGAACACAAACAAAATTCACCAAACATTGAGAAGAAACTCGAAGTCCTTTTCCAATATATCTGCAAGCAACTCTTCTACTACTGAACCGCAGCTAATCTTCACCAAGAGAGATGTTCCTCCTAGACCAGCTGCTAATGCAATAAAGAAATCCAAACTCACGTCGTTGATTAAAAAATCTGATGCTGATGAGGAAGGTAGATTGACTCTTGATTACTTCGACTATGTTGCTCATCCAAGATTATCCACTGACAAGATGATTGACATTACTGTTTATCTTCCATCTTTAAAGACTTCTTCCTTGAACCTGAAAGTCAATGGTATGGTCTCTGTGTTCGAACTGATTGGTTTTATACTTCATTGTATCAAAAAGGATGGCAAAGCCGAGCTATCAGATTTACAACAGAATCCAAATAGATGGGCACTATACTTGGCTGACGAAGATGGTGAAATTGAAGATGATTTTGGCGTCTTGGGAAGAACTAGACAATTTCAGTCATATGGTGCTGATGAGTTTGTCTTGACTGAATGTAATGATTCCCAGATGAAGAAGAATGAAAAATTGACTCCATACCTCATTTCCGAGGATGAAGAAGTAGGGGACGGAGACAAGCATGTATTGGAAACACAACAACAAAGACAACAACAACTTGATGCCAATAGACATATTAGACAACTATCATCATTTGCTACTTTGGGTGCTAACTTGACACCAACTTCTGGTGTGACGTTAGCTAGTGGTCCTCAACATCGTCAAAGCGCTCAATTTGGTGGACTAGATAACCTTGAAGATTTCGATTCCGATGATGAATCTGCCAACGACATACAACCACAGTTCAAACTTTTGAAAAAATCCAATGCCGTTCATTCCAGTATTCCCACTATAACCGTGTCAAGTAATAGCATGTTGAAGGATTCTAAATTGAACAGGTTCAAAAACAGTAAGAAATTGCAAACTTTGTTACATTCCAGTGCGAATTATTATCAACAGCAGCAGCAAGCCGAATTGAGAAATATTAGTGGGAGTCCAAGTATGCCTGATATGACATCGTATCACAGATGGACAGTTTGGAGAAAACAACAAATGTCTTTCAAAGGGAAACATCCTAGATCATTGGCCGTTGATGGATGGCAAATTTACATATTACCGTTCAATGAAGTTAGAGGATCATGGTATGAGTCTAAAACCTCAACATTTAATATTAGCCAGGTGCTGAAGGTCAAACAGAATGCTAAAGTTCCAAAGTATTTCAAGTTAATTGTGAACAAAACTGATGCTGTGAAGAAGTATTATTTGGAGGCTACATCTGTTCAAGAATGTAAAGAGATTGTTAATACCATACGTGGGTTAATGGCTGCTTATCATCGTGAACAATCACAACAACGTGGAATGTAGTCATGCTGTTACTATTTCTTTTCGAATTCTATTGAGCTTTTGATTCTTTGTTTTGTAAGTGTTGACGTTCTCATTTATCTTTTCTACGTTTTATTCTATTTTCTTTGAGTTCTCCCTTAGAAACATATGTATGATGTGCCTTCACAAAACTAATGTTTTCCTAATGTAAGAATTGGTTGTTTTGATTGTGTTCACTTTTTTCTTTTCCCAAGTTTCCATTAATATAGCTCAAATCGAAAATTGATGAGTGGTGTCATTGTTTATAAACTTCATGCAGACTGGCAGTAAGCTCAACAAATTGACCAATTGGAGAGTGTTGATATTTGAGCGGGGAACAATTTGGATTAAGCTGGAATGTTGGACACTATGGCTGCAGCGGGTGATGGGATTGCATGGACTCAGGATTCGAGGAAGCATTGTGTGTGGAGTGGGGGGGGGGGGGGTGAGATACCCAGACACCTATAGGAATCATAGAGTTCTTCTCCATGCACGACAAGGAAGTGTATTTGTAACCATTCTTGAGGTTGTGTTGCTGTCCTAAAGGTTGGTGTTGATTGAGACCATAGTTCCTAGTTCCATCTTCCAACTTCCAGAACCCTTAATTTCCTTAGTCCATTTCAAATAGCTAGCCCTCAAGCGTGTCTAAAGATATCGATATCAAAATAGGGGCCATCCAAATTTTCAATTCTTCAGTTTTGCCAGAATATGTTCAGAATGCAAGCAATGAGAAATCTAGTTAGCTTTTGGCTTTTGGTTTTCAGCTTTCAGTCTGAAAAAATCTAAGTCAATTCTATCCACCGTCTCGTTTATAATGTCATCACAAATTACAATATAACTTTCAATTGCTTTAATTGTTTTCTCATGAAGAGTTAAATGTGTAAGAATCTTTGTTGTGTGCCTGTGGACACTGGACACATGTGCATGAGTCAAATTAGTTGGCGTGACTCACACACATGCATACGCAATATGCCCATGCAATATGGTAAGAGAATACACATGTTTGTACTTCAGTATGCATTGTAGCAAAAATCCAACCAAATACCAATTGGAAAGTAGTAGACTAGACTTGTGATGATTTTTTATAACATATCAATTATGCGGGCCGTCACCTGATAAGTTGAATCGAATTTGATGTCTATGATATATATAGGAATCGATGGGTACATTGGTGCGCGACAGTGAGCCAGTAGTATAGATCTGAAAGTGCAGAGTTGATGATTATATAGCCCGGTATACCATATCGTTGATTCAAATTGAATCTGATGTATGGCGTTTTGAAGAAGACGAAAGGTATAAGTGGAATGGTTGAGCAGCTATAACTGGCTAATTAGTCACTAGTTTACTCATGAAACTCGCAAAGATTATGAAATTTCCAAATCTCCACTAGCCAAGCCTCTAGCAAATTCCCCATGGCACGAATGGTCACTGTTGACTATTGAGTGTTTAGTGTTGACTGACTGTTGAAGGAATTCAAACGGGTTATCTACCTTACATGGTACATACCTTAGTCCGCCTGGTTGTTGTTCGCTTAATTACCTAAGAATGTGTTCAATGGTGCTGGAATATGTGTTTGTGATGTTTTGGAAATCAATGATGGTGGAGTATGCGGTTGCTCTGACCATCAGTGTTTAAAATCGTGTGTGGTCTTGTATTGACAGACATGTCTGAACAAGAGCATTTTGGCTCGAAGCGATGCCATGAATTTGAACCTGATGCGCGTTCATTTTTTAACACTTTTGGAAGAGTGGTTGTACGGGTCTCAGAAGTCTGAGAGAGTTATATGAAAAGTTGAACGGTGGCTGGTAAGTGCTAAGTCGTGGCTGGAGTTGTTAGCACAGCTGAGAATGCGGCCTGATTAAAATTGACTGGATCTTAATTTGATGAGGATTAAAGAAGAAGCTCTTATAACTTTACAGAGAAGATTGAATGGGCCGGTTGCAGGAACACGTACGAGCTTTGATTAATCATTATTGCAATTTGCCACTCAAACAGGAAACTCAACACCGTCTACACCATACACTATACACAGCAAACAGGTATACTGGTTGAGTCCATTGACTATTGATATATTAACACGCGTGACGCCACCAGAGGTCTTGTCTTGACTCTTCACAGAAAAAGTAGACACTAAGAGAAATTTGGTAGTGATACTGATATAACGGCACCGCCTTCTGATTGTCTGGGCTTTAGCCTTCTTTAGTTTCATTCCCTTTCCATGACCCATCTCTAACACTGTGGTTATTTGTTTTCTTTATTAACCTGTTTTATTCTATCAAGGCTCGTGTCTCAGTTACCACATTCCTCTCATTCCAGACTCTCACGCTCATCAAAACAACACAAACCATCAAGTTAACATCAAATCCCAAAATACAGCATCCCAAAAACAAACATCGCATTTACTTCATCACAGCAACATGCCAAATAAAGCACAGTCAAGGTTACTATCTGACAAAGAGACGGATAAACTGGGTCAGATCATCACCAATTTCTTTCTCAAGTCTGCCAATGTTATCGTCAGTTCCCGATCTGACGCCCTTTCCCGGCCTTTCTCGCCATCCATATCACCGTCTCCACCAACTGAAAACTTGTTAGTTTCGGCAACAAAGAACCAGAGTCACATACAACCAAATAAAAGGAAGTTAAATAAATGGTTCAATTTGGAAATGTACGAACTTGATTTCGTCAACGATGAACTCTCATTGTGGAAGATCAAAGATATATTGATGATACCTCCTTTGGTCATAGAGACCGTCATAGACACAAGAAACTTAAATGCTCATCAGACGCTGATGTTGGGCGATTCCATTGTAAAGACATCGAAGAAGAGTGAGGTTGTGTTGGAGAGATGGTTAATGGAATTAGATCTATCCCTTTTTTCCACGGAGAAACTGGAAATGTCTAGTATTTACAAGAAAATGATTGTGTTGTTCAGGGCATTATATATGTTAGTGAGACTGCTACCGACACATAAATTAATGAACAGATTATCCAAGGACTCTGATGCAATTAATCCGATACCTATCAAAATTATGTCCAAAATTTTGGATGGTTCCAAAACTATCAACTCGAAGGGGAGAATCGGATTAAGTAAGAGAATACTAAGTCATACTGATGGTAAGTCACATTTGCAATCCAAAAAATTAGATCCAATAATGACGACAATTGGTGCTATGAAAATTTCGGTTACTTACAGAACGAATTGTGACTTTTATATTGATGAAAGGGAAGTTAATCCCCCAATTCCATTGATTCAGGATCAATATCAACAACAACAACAACAACAACAACAACCACCAATACAAATCCAAGCATTTAAACACACCTCAGTGGCAAATGAGATTTCAGCATCAATATCAACAAGCTCTCAGAGTACCCAGCCTCGTGACATAACTCCTGTGTCTATATCGGTCCACACACAAAACCTTACAGATGACACTGATCGTGTGAGTCTTCATTCACCAACTATTGAACATCATAAGAGTAGACTTTCTGAGACACCATCAATGGGACATTCCCCAGGTCGGAGAAGATCTTCAAACCGGTCAATTCCTTTATTCAAGGTTGGTTCTTTGGCCTCTTCAGCATCACCACCAAGTGGATCTATTTTGCAGGTCAGTCAGCTATCGTCTTCAAGTCATACAACTTCGAAACCTATTCCTGTTTCCGTGACTAAAAATAACTCGGCAGCATCGTTAGTGGCTACTCTTAGACAGCATCGTGAATCGCTGCCTCGCTCAGTCAGTTCTACAGCCAATTACTTTGTCAATGCAAGTGGTGGAAGTGGAGGAAGTGCTGAAAGACTTGCTGGAGCTGCACTGGAGTCTGCTGCTATTGGTATCCCTTCTAGTCAACCAATGACCTCTACATCTTCTAAATTCTCATCTTCGTTTGGAAATAGATTCAAAAGTTCAAGTCGGAACAATAGCATAGACAGCCACGTTGCGGGTGCTTTGGCCAATCCGGTTTTACAGAATTTCAGGGGTAGAAACAAATCCATGTCAGGATCACCTCCTGATCCTTCAAATTCTTTCTATATAGATGACGATATAGATACGTTCATGAGGTTGATAGATTCAAGACCAGATTTGAGATTTGCGTCATCACGTGGAAATACCAGTCGCAATAATAGTGGCATCAATGTTACTTCACAGGTGGAAGATAGCCTGAACAATTTCAAGTCAATGAAGAAATCAAGTGATCAACTATTTAACAATTTTGAAACCTCCATTTCAGGTACAAGAAGTAATGATAACAACTTAGATAGCATTGGCAGCTATCAACCTTCAATTTTTGGTTCAGTGCAACTACAACAGAGCAAAGATAGAAAATTAGCAACATTGTCAAGGGATAATTCCACTTCATCAAACTACTCTCCTTCCCAAATTCTTAAGGCTTCTGCACCATCGAGCACAGTGATGACTCCTGCTCATAGCTATGCTAATCGGTTCTCTTCCTCTCCTACTAATACTGGCGGGGGTCCCAGTTATGGTCCTATACCTGGGGTTAATGCGTTTCTCAAGCAACAGCATCGTAGATCGTCAACGGCATCAACTGCCAGCAATTTCCCCTCAATTTCAGAAGCCATCGAGGGTATTCCAATTGGCCCAGTCAATTATCCTTCTTCAGTCGGATCTCGCACAAGTGTTAGTGCAATCAATGTGGGGGTTGTTGATCCAGCCAACATACCTTTACCTTCAAGTATGCGCAATTCTTCCCCTCGTAGTGCATTTTCTGCGTTGGCGTCAATCAATAGATCTTTATCCAGTCATAATATCAACAAACAATTGAATACTTCGAGTAGCAGCCAGCAGAGTCAAGCCCAAGCTCAATTTCAAGCTCTAAGTCAAGGTATGTCACACAGACAGCGTTCAGCATCACGTGGAAGGGAAGGACATACACACCTCTCATCATCATCTTCTTCTGCAACCAACAATATAGCTGGTGGTGGCGCAACGCTGACTCAGCCAGCACAATACCGTAATCATCATACCGCAAGCAGTAGTGAAACTGGCACAACGGGATCAAGGGTGAAATTGTTGGACCCAGAAATACTGAAATTTAGATCATTCAATGAACAGGTGTTTGAATCAGATGATGACGATGATGAGACATCCCCTAATGTTCGAGGCAATCATCATGACTTTCAGGTTGCTGATTTAGCATCAATTAACCAACAGAATCAACACCAACCTCTTCTTCAAAGAGATTACAGCGGTAAATCCAATGTTCACGGAATCACCAGTTCAGCTGCAGTTGGTCCATATTCCATGCCGACTAATGCCAGCAGGACTGCAATGCTTAAACTTGGACATGAACGTGGTTCATTCAATTCGGTGTCGGCTTATGGATCATCGGGTCATCATCAAAACCATCATAGTTTGAGTTCTAATCCAAACAGACCATCAATGGGGTATGGAGGCAGTGATGCTGGTAATCATGAGGATGATGAAGATGATTTGTTGTTTGCTATGAGTGATATGACTTTGGCTAAAAATAACCTTGAATTTTGAGGTTTGTGGTTATGTGTGAAGTCAGTTTTGGGTTTTATTGAGTGTTTTACGATGCAGGGTTTATGCTTCTTTTTTTCTGTTATTGGTCTTTTATAGTGAAGTTGTGGTGGTTTTGTTTGGATACATCAATCGTCTTGCTCACCGACCCGATGTACCAAGAATTTGTGTTGATCTTTTTCTTGTTTGGCTTTTTATCTATATACATTTAGTTTGTGGAGTCAAAATTTACTAACGCAATCCAATATTTCTTTCATAAAATACATATATGAATATATGGAAATGCAAAATATAATCCCAGACATGAGGACATTCTTTTTCAGAAAGTAATATACAATTCCCTTGATGAAATCTGTTATTTGTCGTGCACAGCCTAATTTAATGTCAGACACGGAATATACAAACAAGAAGTATTTACACACTAAAACAAATATATAAGATGGAAAAAAATTAAAAATTCAAGATCCCAGTAATTGTAGGTAGCAGCAAAATGGTCACCTTTCGGAAGAATACACTAACTATAGTGTGCACCGGCCTGCGACGGATGTACTTGTAAAAGAAGAAACCGATTGTTATCACAGACATTAGCACTCAGCAGTTTAGGCTTTTCCCTAAATCTCTATCCATTATCTTGTTGTTTGTTTGTAATAAAAATGATTCCAACCCAAAATTCTGCTTACGTCATGAATTGCGTAAGCGTTCGTCGCTAAATCGTCCATGCAGTCGATTTTGTCGTTAACGTATGTGTACACGTACATGAAGGAAAACAGTAGACTTCATAGTTCGGATAGCCATGTCTCTCCAAGGGATATAGGATTTGAGTTGTTATATAAATCTGAAAACATGGACTAGTCAAGAAATTGAATATATAGACTTTCGATTAAGGTAGTGTACAGATAGTAAAAATTCACAAACGTGCTATATAAATAAAGAAAGACAAGACGGCAAATATTTGAAAACGCACAAGAAAAGGCAAATTTTGTTAACTGGTGGAATTTGCAATTAAAAGAAACGAAGAATAAAAGCAAGATGTTTCAATCATAATAATAAAAAAACAGTTGACAAATGGAGGAACATGTCATGAGGAAAATGCATCTTCACAGATCTCAAAATGGTCCAAAAGATTTAATCAATTTCAACAACAATAGGCTCGTCAGATTTCTTACCCCTTTCGCCAGAACCATCAGTTGCCTTTTTTTCCAAGTTAGTCACAGTGGCACCAGAAGCAGCACTTTTTTCATCAATCTTCTTATTTTCATTGCTGATAGATATAATCTTATCCTCAGAAACAGAAAGTTTAGAATTCGACTTTGGGGTAGGGGATCCAGTGATCACTTCCTTTATTGGATTGAAGAACTTTGAGATTTGAGAGTTCAGTTTCAGTTTCTTTGTTTTCTTCTTCTCTTTTTCGTTGTTTGTGGTTGGTGGAATAGAAACAACGGCTCTAGAGACTGATTTGGAATCAATGGCAGTAATGACTTTATTAGAACCATTGACATCTGGAACTGGTGCAGAGCCACTGACAGCAACAATTGGAGCAGTACCGTTGACAGTACTTGAAACAGAACCGTTGGCATTTACAGCAGCAAGTTGCTGATTAGCCTGCTTAGCAAAATACATGGACCTCAGAGTATGAGCAGTATTGGAAACACCAGAGGCAATAGCATTAGCAGCAGCATCAGCAGCACCAGCAGCTTGACTATCGCCAGCATTACCGGCAGTTCTACTGACAACAGATAAAGATCCAGCAACTCTCATAGCGGCAGCGGCAGCAGCTGAAGTCGCAGTCACTGTGTTTGTCCAGGCTTGTTTCAGTGCGCTGGGATTTGGATGGGCGTTCATGTAAGGAGTTGGGATTTGTGGTCCTATGAATGTGTTGACCATATTGTTTCTTGGAGGTATAATACCGCCGGGGATGACTGCCCCAGATGGGACAATTGGCACATTTGAAGTTAAGTTTGGTAAATGCTGTCCTGGCATTGGTCTAATTGATTGTAGATATTGTTGTTCTGGTGATAAACCTTTTGCATCACTTTGAGCGAGGGCCAACGCTAGGTCATATGGTGTTTGAACCTGAGTTTGAGCCTGAGCCTGAGCCTGAGCCTGAGATTGGGCTTCCTCAAGAGCTTTGACAGCTTTAGTTTTTCTTGGCTTTCTTTGACATTTCGGTTTCCCATTAGCATCAGTTCCATTAGAGGCAGTTGGACTCTTTGATCTAGTACGCTTGGAGACACCATTGACATCTTTGTTAGAACTATTACCTTCTTCCATGTTAACAGAAGAGACATTAAACTCTGGATCATTTTCACCATCACCTTCCAATTCTTGATCGCTTAAACCATATATTTCAGTATCTGTGAGCTTTCTAGTGGCTGTACTTCTTCTCTTTGGTCTTCCATGTTCATCAACTAGAACTTCTTCTTCAGCAGCTGGAATATCGGTAATTACCGCAACTTCTTCTTTAGTAGCTGCAATCACGGCTGTAACAGCATCTGGGTTCTCATATTTGAAACCATCATCATCTTTAATATCACCATCAGGATCTTCTCCTCCATGGGCTTTCTCCTCACTCTCTTTGGAAAATAGTACCGACTCCATCATCTTCGCAACATCATCATTTTCAAAATCGACTTGTGCTTTCATCATACTTTGATCCAATTGAAGTTTTTCAAAAGCCATCTGTAAGAAACTTTCTTCACATGTGTTTTCTGAGATCAATCTGTACACGTTGACATCCTTGGTTTGACCAACTCTATGAGATCTATCTTCAGCTTGTTTATCATCATGTGGATTGAAAGATTGATCAAAGATAATGACATTGTTGGCAGCAACCAAATTGATACCAAAACCACCGGCTTTAGTACTTAACAGGAACACTGGAATTTCATCATCATCATAGAAGGTATCAATCAAGGTTTGTCTTTCTTCAACCTGCGTTGAACCATCCAATCTCACAAACTTGATCTTGTACATACTCATCACCTTTTCCAAAATATCTAACACTTGAGTAAACATTGAGAAAATCAACACTTTTTCTTTTCTTTCAAGCACCTCATTGACAATCTCCATCATCTTTTCAACTTTACCACTCTTCAAATATGAACTTGGATCCATGTAGAAAGCACTCATTTCACGAGGGAATGTACGACACAAACCGTTCAATTCAAAATCAGTCATAACCTCCATATCTTCATAAATGTAGTCCGGATTAGCATCCAAATAACGAGGAGCCTTCATGATTTGTTTGGTCATAGTACGCAACTTCTCATTATCGTAAAAAGTTCTGAAAAGCAGAGGATGAATGGCGGCCTTCCGAACCTTCATTAACAAGTTATTTGTTTTAGGAAGATCTTTTTTCTTGTATTTTTTCAACTCTTCAGCTGACATTTGGGCATATTTTTCCATTTCTTGTCTAAAGAGCTTTGCTTCTTGGAATTGTCTCTTGTACACCTTTCTTTGGATCGATTGCATCTTACACTTGACAATGTGGATATGTTTAGGTGGTAAGTTCTTCAAGACATCATCCTTTCTTCTTCTTAACACAAAAGGAGCCATCATTGTTCTGGCTTTTTTGATGGCTTGTTCTGAAAGCAATGGGTTAATTCTCTTCTCTTGATCATCATTTTCATCCTTTGGCTCATCATCCTTATCCCTTGTAGAACCTCTAGTGGTTGTCTTTTGATTGAAAATAACTTCAAAATCGTCACGTTTCTCTTTAAATAGATCAGGTAAAATGAAGCAAAGCAAAGAGACCAACTCTCTTAAATTATTCTGTAATGGAGTACCAGTTAACAACACTCTATAATTTGCTTTTAGTTTCATCAATTGCACAACTCTATCACTTTTGGCATTCTTCAAGACGTGACCTTCATCATAGACAACAACATTGAATCTTCTACTTCTTAAAAAGGCCATATCATACTTACTGATAGTGGCAAGGTTATAAGTGGTGACCAAAACATCAAAGTCAGGATCCTCAACTAACTCCTCTCTTAACTCTTCTCTTTCTTCAATAGAACCATAGTATGGACGAACGTACAACTTTGGTGAAAATTTCTCGAATTCTCTTAACCAGTTTTCCAAAGTTGAGGAAGGAACGACAATCAAATGAGGTCCGGGGTGCTTCTTCTCTTTCAAATATGTCAAAAAGGCAATAATTTGCAATGTCTTACCTAAACCCATTTCATCAGCCAAGATACAAGACAAACCTTTTTGATAAAGCAAGTTGATCCAATTGATACCAACTTGTTGGTAATCTTTCAGGTTGAAGTCTTTAGATAGCCCCTTAGGCTTTCTGTGGAAGAAACCAACTTCATTGTCCTTCAAATTAGTGGCTTTGAATCCAGTGGCGGAAACCACCTTAGCATTGTTATCCTTCTTATGACGTCTTCTTTGAGGTGCAAAATCATCATCATCCATGTTATCGAAACCATCCAATTTGGGAACAGGGATGACTTCATGATGAGGAGAGTCGCTATCACCGTCGCTGTCGTTATCACTATACTCTGAACCACTGGCTGCCTTAGAAGCATCAACTGACTCCATTTCAACACCATCACCGTTCAGAGAAACACCCCATCTCTTAACCTCTCTTGTGATAGAACGACCATAGGCCCAACACTGTCTAACCAACGAATCGACAGCCTCATAACCTCTAAGCTTATTCAACGAGTTAATGACAATTTTTTCACCTATAGTTTTAAGCCCAGTACGACGACGCTTAGATATTGAAGTTGTGTTACTGTTCTTGACCTGGAATTCAGTTTCTTCAATATCATCCAAATACTCAAACGGTCTTTTGGCGACAATTTGTTCAGCCAGAAACAAGTTGATGGTTGCAAGGTCCATTAAATTTGGAATATCTGCAGTGTTGAAAAACTTAAGTAACCTCTGTTCAGTATCCAAATCATCATCTTGATCAGTGAATGGATCTTCTTCTTCACTTTGAGAGAAAGTTGCTGCTTGTGCCACTTTGGATTTTTGCTGTTGAGCTTTGTTTCTCATCAATTTTCTTCTTGTTCTACGTGAACCATAACCTGAATCATCATCTTCAGACTCATCCATTTCATCAGAGTTAACACTTTCCACATCATTCCCACTATCACTCAAACTGATAACCTGCGGCAACTTCTCTCTTCTAGTTCTCACAGATGAAATAGATGAAGTACTTGCAGCATTCTCAACATGGGGATCAACACCTCTTCTTAGTCTAGATCTCTTTCTTCCAGTAGAAACACGATTGTCCTCTCCATCATCGTCCGAAACCACCAATGGATTATCGTCATCCTCAAGCAAGTCTTCCAATTTCCGCTTCTTCACAGGAGATCCACCAGCACCACCTTTCTTACGATAACGATCGATCAATCTGTTACCTTTATCTAATGTGACTTTAGATGAGATCACATCAATTTCAGGCTCAGCTTCCTCTTCTTTTTCCTCTTCCTCCTCGTCCACTTCTTCAACGTCACCACTATCTTGATCCTCTTCACTTTCGCTTTCACTATTGCTGTCACTTTCACTGGAGCCTGTAGGTGATGAGGCCAGTTTCACTCTTTCATTGTTCTTTCTGGAACTTCCATTATTAGAGATTCTCGAAATTGGAGAAGTTGTACTTGACTTAGGCAATGCTTTAAGATGACGTCTTGCTTCTCTTAGGGAGTCAGTAGATTTGATGGCTGATAAAATGACACTTTGGTTGAGATGAGGAAACACTTTTTTCAACGTGATATAGTTTTTCATCATAGAAGAAGTTGGTATAGTTGATTGAGATAATGATAATTGGGAACGTGTAGATCTGTGATTTGATGAACTTGAATTCTCTGAGAACTTTGACTTACCAGGCTTATATGAAAACTTCTCTTTGAAACGGTTTCCATTAGTCTTATTTCTTTGGGATGATGAAGATGTGAACTTGTCTTTCAAACTAGCCAATCTTTGAGTAGTTGCTGTTGATCTTTGACGACTGCCATTGGGTGGAAGGAATGATTTGGATGATGAGCGTAGCTTGAACTTGGAAGAGGATTTCTTCACAGGAGATGAAGAAATGACTTGAATGTGTGAGGAGAGATCATCTGAAGAATCATCGTCTTCATCGTCATCACCATCAGAGCTATCAGAGTCAAAATTGTGTCTTTTGATTGGTTTTGATTTCGTGACTGGGTTTGATTTTGATTTTGCTGATGAACGTGAAAGTGATTCGTCCATTGAAACATCACCTTCAGAGTCAACTTCATCCGAAGACGAAGAAGACAAGGATATAACTTCCGGCTGTTTAAACCTTCTGGACATGATATATATCCAACTGATTTCCAATTGAAGATAGGTTGTTTAAGTATTTGTATGTGCAGTAGGGCAGTTTCCGTATTTGTTGCCTTTTTCGTATGGGCAACGTCAAGTTGAAACTTGAAGGTTGAGACGCGTTACGTTTTTTCTGATTTTTGTTTGGTTTCTTCCTTTTTTTTCAATTTCGAAGTTCGAGATCTGATTCTCAACATGCCCGCGGACCGCATGTAGTAGGCTCGCACGCACAGTAACACATGTGTCGGCAGGTTGATAGACCAATTGCCGAGAAGTGACACCTGATGAAAGCTAATTCTTAATTGGTTCACCAAAAAAACAACCGCTTGATCAAACTCTTTCCATATATCATCAATTCATTGTTTAACATGATAAGAGTCACACAGTTGAGTCATCCAATTGGCGGAAAAATGGTGAAATCTCCACTTCAATGGCTTGCACTCTCATCAAAAGCCGGTATGTGTGGATTTTCTGCAAACCACAAAAGATTCATTCACATAATCAACATCAACAAGTTTCACAAATTAAAAATAGCAAAACCTCAAAACAATATGACTCAGCTATCGTATCAGATATTTTCTTCCAATCAGACTCCATCTAACTACTTTGGCTCGTCCAACAACAAACCAATTCCAAAATTCAACAGCAACGGAGAAAGACAATTCACTGAAGAAGAAGCCCAAGAAGTACTATTACAGCTCAAAAAGATCTGGTCAAACACCTCTTTACCAAAACGTGAGAAGTATGAACAAATAACACGCTTGTTTGATAGCTTCCAAATGGGTGGGTTGGTTTCACCATGCGCACAATCCATGATCAATGCGATCTTGACCGATCAAAGCTCAGACGCACAAGTTGCTGGAGTTAAGTATCAAAATGTGCATTTATTTCATGGAAGTTTACAAGATTATCATAATGGGAAACAGCTGAGAGCTAATGGTTTGCCTGATACGACATGTCTTGATGATGGACCTGCTAGTTCTGGTAAACCGGGGTCTGAATCTTCTGGGTCCGGGCCAAATAATGCTGTGGTTGCTCTTATTACTTTGATTGTTGTTGGATTTGTCTTTACTTCTATGAAAAGCAAAGGAAAAGATGAAAAGTAAGACTAGTTTTGCCTTCCTTGAATTTGATACAATGCGTCTTTCATGCTACAGAGATTGTGGTATGGACCCAACAATCTTTGTATCATACTTTCTGTTTTTCCTTTTTTAGTGTCATTTCACAGTATGTATGATGCCATCTTTATATTATTCTCAATATTTAAAGTTATGAATCTTATGATTCATTGACCCCAGGGTAAGGTAAGCTAACGCCAATTTGAGAATTTGTTAGTCCTAACAATTGAGCAACTGCTCAACGTCTCTCTGAGTCTGAGACTCGAAAGGATTGAGTTCAAAGAATCCATCAAGTACGATAACTACTACAGCTTCTTCAATATTGGCATTCAGAATTCTAATTAGCGTTGAATATCTAAAATATATAAAAATAGGAATTTAATACGAATTATTATTGATTTGTAGAGTGGTTAGGTTTAGAAGAGTATATAGGAGTAAATTAACGTTTAACAAAAGAGAAGGCAATGAGGTGTGTGAGAATGGTATAAGCAAAGAATTAGAAATAACAAATCAAAAGGGGTTATATGTAGTAATTGCATGAAGCACACTAGAAATATAAGCAAAGCATGAATGTCCAGGAATAGAGGACAGTAGTGAAGGAAATTCATAGAGCACAACCATGGCTAATAAGAAACCAAAGCAACAAAACCAAATGAAGCAAATGAATCTAGAGTTCTTACACGCATTTTGGTATCTTGAGCCACAAAATAAGTAACATCTGAGCCATCTCTAGATATTTGAATTCTTGGTTGGTGGTTCACATTGATAAGCACATTATTAATGATCCGGGAGGAGCAAGCTATGACTGAATCAACATCATCATAGTCAGAGATACAGATGCTTACTGTTGTTCCGTGGTTAAGTTCAATATCAACAATCCATTGGTTTTCTGCTAAATTGAAGTCTTTAAGGCTGACATTGACACCCATACCTCCATTCTCAGCTAATTCAAAACTCAAATCAACATTCTTCAGGTATCTTGGGATGTAAATGCCCCATTTTCTACCCGTGAGTTGGATTCATCTTCATCTCAGCCAACGAAATTAATTATATCAACTGTTTCAGGGATGCATCTCCAATTCTGATGATCTGTTGCAACATCTGTGAAATTCTGGAAACGTAAAATAAGATTGCGTAAATGTAAACAATCTTTGAAATTAAATCTTTCAAGCACAGAAAATTCACACTCCAATGTTATTAACCAAATTGGTGGATGAAATGTACCATTAAAAAGAGCTAAACCCCCTTGAAAAATTAAAGCTCTAAGAGTATTTAGAAATGTATTGAAGGGATTCCAAGACTTCAATCTTTTGACAGAACGTAATTTCTTCCAACTTTTCTAGACATTCGAACGATGCATTCCAAACTTTTGCGTCAACCTGTAAAGATATGATAGTATTGGATTTGACAGCAGTGTCGCAAAAATTGGTGTTTTCCACGGAACCAATATAAAAATCACTGGAAATATCACTGGAAATATCAACTTTGGGATTAGCCTTATCGGAATTGTAAACACCATTTTCAAACTTCGGATTCTTGCTAACGTGAATAATCTTCTTCTGTGACTGGGTCAACTTATTATCAAAAGGTGTCATTTCGAATTGATTCACTCCAGAGCAATAGTGAGGACGTAATCTTTCTACTGCATGAAAAAATCTGCCAGTTTTTATCCGGAAAATAACCTCAACATCAGGTAATCCAAAACCTTCGTCTAAAGTAATTCTGAGCACAGGGGTGAGGAGGGGTTCATGCCACTCCATGATGGACAGCTCATCCAAAATCAAAGTTTTCAACTTAGCCGATGATGTTATAGGGGGCTTGATCAATCTGATACGTTGGAATTTCAAAGGTGGTAACGACGAAGGCTCTCTCGGGAGCAACAAGCACAGAAGAAACAGTATCATCTACCAGAAAAGTAAAGACACAACTGACCTCTTTAGAACCACAAGTTTCAATAATATAGGTCACTAAGTCATGGGAATTTAATCCCATGCCGCAGTCAATTTCATATGAGTACGTTAGACTGCTTACTGGAAACATAGACACTTGTTCCACTAACTCACTAACATCTGAAACCTCCTCTTCCGTTAACCAAGGTACATACCGGAAATTGGAACCCAACTTGAGTTCAACGAGAAATGGACCATCGTCCATATGAATGTCCATGGTAGGGAACAATGAAACAACATCAATGGCTAACTTGAAAACACAGCCTTTGTAGCATTTTGCATATACTTTTCATGACCATCATGTTTAAATTGCTCAATTGTATGGACAATGATCTTTCTTTGTAGTTCCAAGGGCAAACCCTTCACAAAATCCACGTAATTTTGAACTTTATGAGACAATCTAAAAGCACCTGGTGTTAGGTTGACGAAGGATATTGTATGTGTTGTAAGGTCAACTGGATGGAAAGAAATCAAGGTTGTATAATCGATGAGTAGTAAACAAACCAGCTGTATTGATAGGAAAGAAAGTAAGCTTTAATAAGAACCATTGCAATTGTGAAGATGAAAAAATTTCGTGTCCTTTCAACTTTGACCAAAGTTTGAACAGCTACCTGCACTTTTGGGGTACGTTGGTAATCAATTTGTGGGAATGGTATTTTCAATATCGTACCCAATCTCTGCACGCGTGGCTCTTCAAGGTTTCCTTTTCTTTCAACTGAGAGCATTCTCTATTCTGTGGAGCATCTGATTTTTCAGGAACCGAAACCAAGTCCAAGTATAAGTAACTATAAGTAACTGGACCAGGATCGACTTTGTATAGCTTCACAACAGGTTACAACGTGATACACCCGCGTAGAATATATAAGAGCTAGTGAAGCTTGATCGAGTCAGTCTGAGCAGAAGTGGTCGTGCGCGTGCGAACCACTTGAAAATTTTTCGAAATCGAGAGTGGTTATACTGATTAAATTGTCCTACAGGCACGAAACAATGAAAATAGGTGGCCATTTGGGTTTCGAAAAGGCACAAACCATCACACACCATCTGTAATCAGAATCACCATTATATTCAAATGTCTATGATTCTGAATTAATTTACAAGCTTGAATTAACCCCCACTGAAAAAACAAGAAATCCCCAACAACGACAACAACGACTTGAAAAATGGCAAAAAAGTATGTTTGATTTTTGAACAATTCATTTGATTATCTGACTGGCGTTTATCGATTACAATTTTTTTTGTAACTCTATAATACTGGCTGAGTCTCCAAAAATCACTAGAGTGACTCATGAATGATTACTAACATTTCTGGTGTACATTGTGTATCCGATTTTGATCGTTTAGAGGTAAGAAAAATAGCAAAGCCAATGACTATTGGGACGAAGAGTTCGAAAACGAAGCTCCTCAAGCTGAAGAATTCGGAACAACTGCTGATGACAAATCCGCTGGTCCAGAGACTGCATCTGCAGCTGATGATTTTGCTGATGATTTCTTATCCAATTTGAAGAAAGCTAAAAACAAGAAGCAAGCTAAGGCAAAGAAAGAGGAGGAAGAGAAGGCTAATGCTGCTGCTCAAAAGAAGGGTCCTGTTATCAAATCCAAGAAAGAGAAAGAGAGAGAAAAGAAAGAAAAGGAAAAGTTGAGAAAGAAACAATTGGCTGATAGAAAGAAGGCTGCTCAAGCTGCCCAATCTCCAAAGGATACCAAGAAGGATGAACCTAAGGAAGAGGAAAAACCAGCACCAACTCCTGCTCCTGCTCCAAAGTCCAAGAAGAAGGGTAAGGTTCCAGCTAATATTGCTGCTTTGAAACGTCGTATGGAGTTGCAAAAGCAAGCGGAAGAAGAAGCTAAACGTCTTGAAGAGGAAGAGTTGAAGAAAGAAAAGGAGGAAGAGGAAAAGAGAATAGCTGAAGAGAAGGCCAAGGAGGAAGCTAAGAGACTCAAGAAGGAAAAGGAAAGATTGAAGAAAGAGCAATTGAAGAAAGAAGGTAAGTACCTGACCAAGAAGCAAAAGCAAGAGAAGGCATTACAGGAAAAGAGAAGACAACAAATGTTGGCTGCTGGTAATATCACCATTGCTGCGCTTGAAAAGACCAACGAGGAGAAGTCTAAACCAAAGAAGGTTTCATATGGTTCTAAGAAGAAGGCAAACAAGAAGAAGGAAGAAGAAGCTACAAAGGTTGAAGAGAAGAAGGAAGATGATGAAGACGCAGCCTTGGTCGATGATTGGGAGAACATGCTTGATGATGATGAACCATTGGCTGATGACTGGGAAGCTGCTTTGAATGATGATGAAGACAAAGCCACTGCTGAAGCCAAAGATACTCAAGAAGCTGCTTCTACTGCCACTGCTGAACCTGAAAAGGAAGATGTCGAAGCCGAAATTGTTTCTGATGGTGCTGCCAAAGCTACTGCTGCTGACAAGAAGGAGAAACCGAAGACTGAATCTAAACCTGCTGCTCCGGTTTATGCCAAGGCTCCTGCTTCCGAGGATTCTGAAAACAACTTGCGTTCTCCAATTTGTGTTATCTTGGGTCACGTCGATACTGGTAAGACTAAATTGTTGGATAAGATTAGACAAACCAATGTTCAAGGTGGTGAAGCCGGTGGTATTACCCAACAAATTGGTGCCACTTATTTCCCAGTTAAGGCCATTAAGCAAAAGACTGAAGTTATGACCAAGTATGAGAAGGTTTCTTATGATGTCCCAGGTTTGTTGATTATTGATACACCAGGTCACGAGTCTTTCACTAACTTGAGAACAAGAGGTTCTTCCTTGTGTAACATTGCTATTTTGGTTATTGATATCATGCATGGTTTGGAACAACAAACTTTGGAATCCATCAGATTGTTGAGAGACAGAAAGGCCCCATTCGTTGTTGCTTTGAATAAGATTGATAGATTATATGACTGGCAAGAAACTCCAAACAACTCTTTCCGTGATTCTTTTGCTAAGCAAAAGAAGTCTGTTCAACAAGAATTTGAGAAGAGATGGACCGACATTAAGGTTGCCCTGGCTGAACAAGGTTTGAACTCTGAATTGTACTTCCAAAACACTAACTTGTCAAGATATGTTTCCATTGTTCCAACTTCTGCTGTCACCGGTGAAGGTGTCCCTGATTTGTTGTGGTTGTTATTGGAATTGACACAAAAGAGAATGAGTAAGCAATTGAAATACTTATCTGAAGTCGAAGCCACCATTTTGGAAGTCAAGGTTATTGAAGGTTTGGGTACCACCATTGATGTTGTTTTATCCAACGGTATTTTACGTGAAGGTGACAGAATTGTGTTGTGTGGTATGAATGGACCAATTGCTACGAATATCAGAGCTCTATTGACTCCTCCTCCATCTAGAGAACTTCGTATCAAATCTGAATATGTGCATCACAAGGAAGTCAAGGCTGCTTTGGGTGTCAAGATTGCTGCTAACGACTTAGAAAAGGCTGTTGCTGGTTCCAGATTATTGGTTGTTGGACCAGATGACGATGAAGATGAATTGATGGATGATGTTATGGATGATTTGACTGGTTTGTTGGATTCCGTTGATACTTCTGGTAGAGGTGTCACTGTTCAAGCTTCAACTTTGGGTTCTTTGGAAGCCTTGTTGGATTTCTTGAAGGATATGAAGATTCCTGTTATGTCCATTGGTTTAGGTCCTGTCTATAAGAGAGATGTGATGAAGGCCACCACCATGTTGGATAAAGCTAAAGAATATGCCATTATGTTGTGTTTCGATGTTAAGATCGATAAAGAAGCTGAACAATATGCTCAGGAGCAAGGTATCACCATCTTTAACGCTGATATTATTTATCATTTGTTTGATTCATTTACTGCTTACCAAGAGAAGATGTTGGAAGAGAGAAGAGCCGCTAATCAAGCCAATGCTATTTTCCCATGTGTCTTGAAGACTTTACAAATCATTAACAAGCGTAACCCAATGATCATTGGTGTTGATGTCGTTGATGGTGTTGTTAAGAGTGGTACTCCGATCTGTGCTGTTAAACTTGATCCAACAACTGGTAAGAAGGCTCCATTGTTACTGGGTAAGGTTGCTTCATTGGAAGTGAACCATATATCCAAGGATAACGTTAGAAAGGGTACTACTAATGCCGGTGTTGCTATGAGATTGGATGCTCCTTCTGGTCAACAACCTACATGGGGTAGACACGTTGATGAAAATGATACTTTGTACTCATTGATTACAAGAAAGTCTATCGATACTTTGAAGGACCCAGCTTTCAGAAGTAGTGTTCCAAGAGAAGATTGGTTGTTGATTAAAAAGTTGAAGACTACTTTCAATATCGAGTAAGTGTTTGTGTACTGATACTAACTGTGTCATTCATTCTTTTCTGTCTTTCATCTTTTTTCTTTTGTAAATTCTGCTTTTTTTCTTCTATTATTTTTCATCATTATACATAGTGTCATTAGGTTCTAAAAGTTACGTTAGGTTTAGCTGACATATATTGTACACTGCAAGATACCATAAAATTACGAGCCCAGTTTGTGGAATGCAAAAGCATCTATAGACTGCATGTGACGCGTGCAGCGGCCGCCGTCAATCAGCTGAAATAAATTCAAGTTTGTATTCTGCGAGTTGAGAGCTCATGTTATAAGTAGGTGCCTAGATTTCTGGAATTCTGCGGTTTATAATTGCAGACCACATTCACCAAAATAACTTGAACCATGCATGGAAATTCATCACTTTTAGTCATCAACAATGAAGACGTTCTATTACAGGAATATTGCGATGAATATTTATTTCGCTATAATGAACCAACTCGATTCAGAGAATCGGGTGCATATCCGCAATTCTCTGACCTTTTGGATGATTCCGTTGACTTGGACTGCAACCCAAATAAACAGAATGGACTTCAAGTTGTAGAACATGGTTTTACAATATTTGATACTAATGAGGTAGCGAGTATCGACTTCATACACAGTTTGCCCCGGGATAAAATTCTTGTTATGGCTAAAAACTGCCATGCCACTTCCTTCAGATCGATGTGCCCCATCTTTGCCGGTGTATTCTGCCAACCAATGCAAGAGACGGAAACTCAATGATTAGCGTGTGATGTTAGGGATGAAGTGGCAGGTAAATTATCTTCAGGGGCTCAGAATTCTTTACTGATGTTATTGAAGCCAATTAGGTTTTTAAGACAAGACATGGTCCTTGAGTACGCTGAAAACAGATCATTTGAAGACTCAAATTAAAATTGTATTTCTCCAATTGTAATTTGATTGGTTGAAGTTGAATAAAATCAGGAATAACCTTACCTCATTACCTATCTCCCAGTTTTGTTCCAAAACAATGTTTAAGTTAGACAATAGGCCGGCTACATCAGATCCATTCAAAGATCTGCTAGCCCAAGAAATTTGTGCTTCTTATCTTAGCTTGAAAGTTGAAAGAACAGCAGAAGGCAGATGCAATGCTCATTCATAGTGTGTACAAAGCACACCTTGGTACCACTCCCAGCGAATTTGCAAGATACCATTTGAAGAGATCAAGAATCAGCTACAGACATATTCACGATTATACAGAATGCAGTGTCCCATATATTCAATTTGCCTCAATATAAGGCGGAGTCTGCATCATGTCTTTTCTCATTTCCTACCTGGTGCTATTATTTTGTTGATGAAATTGATAAAGAAGGTCTATTATACACAAAGAGAAACTTGGATGCTATGCACCATCACAGTTGAAGATAGCAGACTCACCAAATACTAAACAGATCGATGTTGGACTAAAGTTTGATGCAGATTTGAAACTTGACACTGAGGAGATGACCTGGTATTTTGAACTCGCAGTGCTGACGGTAATTTGGATAACTTTAGTGATGATACGCTGATCCGCCTATTCTCGATCTGAGTTTCCACAGGTTACCGACAACGCTGTTTTTGATCTTTCTAGAACTGCAGATTGCTCCACCAGAAAAGCTCCAGATGATAATGACCTAGATTCTCTGTTTCCAAAGTTCGTGTATTCTGGTGAGATCGAAGAGTACGCTGAGCCGAATGTTATGGGCAGACATCTTGGTGGTTCATTTTTGGTGATTGAGTACTTGGATATGGAACATCCAGAAAGAGATGAACAACTAATAAAAGCCGGAAAAGAGGTTCAAAAGTTAGCAAATTTGGGGATTGAGTATGATTATTTCCGGAGACAAAACTTTCTTTACGATGACGAAAACGATGTTGCTTACATTATTGATTTCCAGTTTGTAAGAATTGCCGGTGTTGCGATGTCCTTTCCCACAGTGTAGGTGGATGGATCCTGGATCGCAAGACCTCTATGAAAGTTTAGTTAACCACGTACTCGACTGAGTACGTGGCAGGACCACTTGATTATTCATATGTGTCTCAACTATGTAGGAAGTAGGAAGATGGGAAATAGATGAACACTGTTTTTCAAATCCTGGAGTGTGTATGCTATCTAAAAGGGAGAAGATTGCTTAATTTACTATGAATCTATAAAATAGTATAGAGAAGAGTATAAGAAAAAAAACAGAGTAGAAAATAAACCTACACCGCTAGGCTCTGGCCACCTGTGGGGTATGGAGCTCACACAGACAATATTGGAGTGCATGGGAGTGCCGGTGCACCGATGGTGAGTCTGGTGGTTACAGCTAGTGAGGCATACACCAAGACAGTGAACGAGGTACTGAGAATGAGATGAGGGTAACCCAGTAAGGACTGACCGTCACGTGAAAGGCACGTGTGAAGTAGAGTTCTACTCAATATTAAGTAATGCCCATTCATGGAATATGGTTTACCAGTTCTGTTTTTTGTGTTTTTTATTCTCAAGTCTGTCTGATTTCTTACATATCACTTTAGTCTTTTCCGTTTCTGCAAAGCAAATTGTAACTAATTAGTAATTCTGAAATATTGAATACGACGTGTAATATAGTGAATTCAATTACGGGCAATATTTAATCTATAGAATCTAAATATATCAAGCATATTTCGAGTATATTCCATTATTATCATGCTCAATCTTCTTTGAAGCTTCAAACGCTTCAAGAAGGGCCTTTTTCAAATTCTCAATGGCCTCAAGTGAATTTTGGAAATGGAAAGCAAATCTATAACCACTAGCCTTGACATTATACTTCTTAGTAGCCAATTTCAGCAACTCTGGATCAATAAACGTTTTGTTACCATCAATGAAGACAAAGTTTGTATCTGCAGGTTCATCCAAAATCATTCCATGGTCTACACAAAACTTGGCGAAATCTTTAGCATAAGCATCTGCTTCAGCCAATCTAGGCAAATTCTCATCAATTGCAATTGAAGCCATTCTAGTCAAGAAACCAGCTTGTCTGATACCACCACCGTTTTGTTTTCTAAAATGATTGGCTTTGGTGATAAAGTTAAAGTCACCAACTAACACGGAACCAATTGGAGAACCCAAAGATTTGGAAAGACATAACGAAATTGAGTCAAAGTATTGACAATAGTCAGCTAATGGGATACCAGTGGCAACTGAAGCATTGAATAATCTAGCACCATCTAAATGGACCTTGATTCCTTTGGTTCTGCACCAATCTGAGATACGTTTGATTTCATCCAATGGCATCACAATACCATGGATTGTGTTTTCTAGTGAGACCACCTTGGTTGGTGCATAATGGACGTCATCTGGAATCACTTTTGGAATGATGTCTTCCAAAGTGATATACTTGCCGTTTTTCGGGTACACTGGAGTAATCAAAGCTTGTGATAAAATGGCTAGACCTGCTGATTCACAAGTGAAGACATGCGATCTGTAGTCTCCCAAGACACTATAAGGTGGTTGAGTCAATAGTGTTCTGATGGCAATTTGGTTCGAAAGTGTACCTGACACACAGAATAAACCGGATTCTTTCCCTGCTAGTTTGGCCACTTTGTCTTGTAGGTCGTTTGTGTCTTTATCTTCACCATAAACATCATCTCCGTCTGTGGCTTCGAAGATGGCTTGTTTCATGGAGTCTGTTGGAACTGTGAATGTGTCACTTCTGAACTCATTGTGACTGGATGGAAGTTTTTGTGATTTGGACGTCATTGGAATTCTGGTCAATTGATTTAGTGATTTTAGGTTTGACTTCAGAGAATCATTGGGATTGATATAGTGCTAGTGTGGAAACATCACTGAATTTATAGCTGATGTGCGGACTGTGGCCGTCAACGGAACTTGTGACTTCAGTTGAAAACTTCGAGCTTAGAGCTTGAGATGGATTCAAGGTGGCTTCACCGATAAGCAGCGGCTACTACCGGATATGAGTCTTGCATCTCTTGGATGCGAAGCCAATTGGAAATTAGTCGTGAATTCACATCCGCCAATAGCCATATGTTTACGCCAAGTTGATTCAGAATGATTGCAAATGGGTCACGGTTCAGATGTACTCCACTGGATAGCCTCGTATACCACTTACAAACTACCACTCAGATGACTCATCATGAGTTGAGTTACAACCTTTACAGGATTCACCATCACAAATGAGCCATGAAACAGTTGGTCGCATACAACATTTGATGGTGCTCATGCTGGTTAGATGACACTGGACAGTTGATACCGCGATCGATCATCGATCTGGTTAATTAAAATTTAATACTGGGAAGACGATTAATCGGCGCGCGTCGATATTTTCAAGGAGCAGTCGTGCAGCACCAGATGACGAACGGCTCACATTTTTTATTTTTTTTTCAATTTTTTCAAATTTTTTTAACTTGTTTTGAAAATAGATTTCTAAAACCTCAACCAATCCTTATCAATTGGTTCAAGTACTATCCCACCAATACCAATTCACAACATCAATACTACACATCAATCATGGATATTGCTAAGCCAGTGGGATCTGAAATCACTTCGGTTGATTTTAGTGTTTTGTCCACTGAAGAGGTTAGACAACTTTCAGCAAAGCAAATCACAAATCCAATTGTGTTTGATAACTTGGGTCACCCTGTCAATGGTGGTTTATATGACCTAAGTCTGGGTGCCTTTTTGAGAAACTTATGTGCCACTTGTGGTTTGGATGATAGATACTGTCCTGGTCATATGGGTCATATCGAATTACCTGTTCCTACTTATAACCCAATGTTTTTCAACCAACTTTACATCTTCTTAAGATCATCTTGTCTTTATTGTCATCATTTCAAAATGAGAGCAATGGATGTTCATAAATGTGAATGCAAATTGAAATTGTTACAACACGGTTTGATTTTAGAAGCTTCTTCTTTAGATACCATGCGTTCTGATGATGCTGATATTGATAATCAATCAGAGGCAGAAGATGAAGATTCTCCACTCACTCCAATGACCAGTTCTGATTATGAGTTACGTGAAAAGAGAGAATTGTTTGTCTATAGCTCAATCAATAAGGCTATCAAAGAAGGAAGAAGTTCAGAACATGGTATTTCCACTGCTATCGTTGCAGAAGCTAGAAAAGACGTCATTTTGTCATTTTACAAGAGATTATTGAGTAGAAGCAAATGTGAAAACTGTGGCATGTCCTCTCCTTTATTCCGTAAAGATGGATTCTCCAAGATTTTTGAATTACCATTGAAAGATAAGCAAATAGCCATGAATGAATTGAAGGGTGGTAAGAGAAAGGACATGCTGAAGATGGATACCAACTCCTCAGAGGAAACATTCCTGTCATCTCCCAAACCAAATCAAGGTTCCAAGTATGTTCTTTCCACTGAGGTCAGAAACATCTTAAGAGCAATTTTCAAAAATGAATCAAATGTTGTCGACGTCTTGTTCCACTCTAAACCTCTTTCCAAACAAAAGATTTCTGCCGATATGTTTTTCCTTCAAGCATTGGTTGTTCCTCCAACAAGATTCAGATTACCTTCTAAGTTAGGAGATGTGGTTCATGAAAACTCCCAAAACGAATTGCTTACAAAGGTTTTAACAACAGCTTTGGTCATTAGAGATTTGTCTTACCAACATTCCACCATGCAAAAGGGTATCACTACCACCGAGGAGAAGAATATCATTTTCAACAGATTAATGAACGCATTCGTGACACTTCAAAATGATGTCAATGGCTACATCGATTCCACTAAAAATCCAAATGTTAGAAATCCAACTCCTGGTATTAAACAAGCTTTGGAAAAGAAAGAGGGTTTATTCAGAAAGCACATGATGGGTAAGAGAGTCAACTATGCTGCACGTTCCGTTATTTCTCCTGATCCAATGTTGGAAACTGATCAAGTTGGTGTCCCTCCTGTGTTTGCCGTCAAATTAACCTACCCTGAACCAGTCACTCCTTACAATGTCGCCGAGTTAAGAAAAGCCATCGTCAATGGTCCTGATAAATGGCCAGGTGCAATCCAAGTCCAAAACGAAAATGGTGAGTTGAGTTCTTTGATTGGTTTGTCCTTAGAACAAAGAAAAGCCGTTGCTCAAACTTTGTTGACTCCATCTGAAGGTTTCAACGTTGTTAACAAGAAGGTGTTTAGACATATCAAGAATAATGATGTTGTTTTGATGAACCGTCAACCAACTTTGCATAAGGCTTCCATTATGGGTCACAAGGTTAGAGTTTTGCCTGGTGAAAAGACTATCCGTTTACACTATGCCAACACCGGTGCTTATAACGCTGATTTCGATGGTGATGAAATGAACATGCATTTCCCTCAAAATGAAAATGCCAGAGCTGAAGCTTTCAACTTGGCAAACACCGAATCCCAATACTTGACTCCAACTGCCGGTTCTCCAGTCAGAGGGTTGATTCAAGATCATATTTCCGCAGGTGTCTGGTTGACTAATAAAGACAGTTTCTTCACAAGAGAAAAGTATCAAGAGTTGATCTACGGTTGTATCAGACCAGAAGATGGCCATTCCAGTGGTGCTAAGATCATCACTGTTCCTCCAGCTATTTTCAAACCTGAACCATTGTGGACTGGTAAACAAATCATCACTACTGTGTTGTTAAACATTAAGCCAAAGGGTATGTCTGGTGTTAACTTGACCACCAAGAACAAAATTAAGAATGAATACTGGGGTGCAGGTTCTAAGGAAAATACAGTTTTGTTCAAGGATGGTGAACTTTTGTGTGGTATCTTGGATAAGTCCCAATATGGTGCTTCTCAATACGGTATGATCCATTCGTTGCATGAAGTTTATGGTGCCATTGTCGCTGGTAAGGTGTTATCTGTTTTGGGTAGACTATTCACAAACTACAATATGATGATGGGTTTGACCTGTGGTATGGATGATTTGAGATTGACTTCAGAAGGTAACAAGTGGAGAAATGATATTTTGAAAGAATCTGTCGATATTGGTAGACTTGCTGCTGCTGAAGTGACCAACTTGGAGAAGGATGCCAAGGCTAATGATCCAGAGTTCTTGAAACGTTTAGAAGAAATCTTAAGAGATTCCAATAAGTTGGCTATCTTGGATGCTGTCACCCAATCCAAGGTTAACAGTATTACTTCTAAGGTTGTTTCCACTTGTGTTCCTGATGGTACTATGAAGAGATTCCCTTACAACGCTATGCAATCCATGGCCCTTTCTGGTGCCAAGGGTTCCAACGTTAACGTTTCCCAAATTATGTGTCTGTTGGGTCAACAAGCTTTGGAAGGTAGAAGAGTCCCAGTGATGGTTTCTGGTAAGACGTTGCCATGTTTCAAGCCTTATGAAACTGATGCTAGAGCTGGTGGTTACATTAAGAACAGATTCTACTCTGGTATTAGACCTCAAGAGTATTATTTCCATTGTATGGCTGGTAGAGAAGGTTTGATTGATACTGCTGTTAAGACTGCCAACTCTGGTTACTTACAACGTTGTTTGACCAAACAATTGGAAGGTGTTCACGTTTGTTATGATAATACTGTCAGAAATGGTGATGGTTCTTTGGTGGAGTTCATGTACGGTGGTGATGCCATCGATGTTACCAAGCAATCGCATTTGTTCCAATTCAGGTTCTTCTACGATAACTATCAAACATTATTGCAAAAGTACAGTCCTTCTAGAATTGATTACTTGGATGCCGAAACTGCTATTTCTTACAACAAGAAGCTTAAGAAGCATCACAAGAAGGAAGTTGATGTTCCACACTGGAGCAAGAGTACCAAGTATGACCCAACTATCTCTGTTTATAACCCTGCAAAGTACTTGGGTTCTGTTTCTGACAAGTTTGAAGAAGAGTTAGAATCGTTCATTGATAATAACAAATCTTTGTTTGTCTCCTCTAAGGAAGCTAAGAATCATGGTGGTATCACTCAGAAGAACTTCAAGTCATTAATGCAATTGAAGTACATGAGATCATTGGTCAATCCTGGTGAAGCTGTCGGTATTATCGCTTCTCAATCTGTTGGTGAACCATCTACTCAAATGACATTAAACACTTTCCATTTTGCTGGTCACGGTGCCGCCAACGTTACCTTGGGTATTCCACGTTTAAGAGAAATTGTCATGACAGCTTCTGCTTCTATTAAGACTCCTCAAATGACTTTGCCAATCTTGGATGATGTTGATGATGACTCAGCTGAGGCTTTCTGTAAGTCCATTACCAAGATTACCTTCGCTGAGTTTATTGATGGTGTCACTGTTGTTGAAACCATTGGTGGTGCTAGCTCAGGTGAAGGTTACAGATCTTATGAAGTTAATATCAAGTTCTTCGATGCTGAAGATTATTCTAATGAATATGATGTCACTAAAGAGGAATTGTCAAAGGTTATTACTGAGAAGTTTATTGCTGCTTTGGAGAAATCAATTGTGAAGGAGATCAAGAAGCAAAAGAGAACCAATGCTACCCTTGGCGATGTCGGAAAGGCCGTTCCAAGAAGTCAAAGTGAATTGGCTGGTAAGGCTAGCGGTTCTGGCGTCAATGATGATGACGCCACCGATGATAAGTTGAGAGGTAACACCAAACAAGCTGTTTCTTACGATGGCCCAGATGATGAGGAGATTGAAACTATGAAGAATGCCGAGAAGTCTGATGACGAAGACATGCTAGATGATAGCTCGGATTCTTCTTCAGATTCTGAGTCCGATTCAGAAACTGATTCAAACAGTAAGATCACTGATGCGGCTATTAAGAATTCACAACAGAAGATTGCAAGTGAACACTTGTCCAAAAAGGCCATGTCATCTGAAGCCAAGCAAAGACAAAATGAAGTTATTGATTCCAACAAACTTGTGTCTAAATTCAATTTCGATGATGACCATGGAGCTTGGTGTGCTTTTGAATTAGAATTGATTGGTGAATCCGAGAAGTTGCTTATGATCAATATTGTGGAAGAGGTTTGTAAAGAAACTGTGGTGAGAGAGGTGAAGAACATTGGTAGATGTCTATATCCAGAACCTGAACAAGGAAAGCGTGTTTTTGTCACTGAAGGTGTGAACTTTCAAGCCATTTGGGAACATGATGCTTTCATAGATGTCAATGGTATCAGATGTAACGATGTTGCCGCTGTTCTTAAAACATATGGTGTTGAAGCTGCAAGAAACACCATCGTCAATGAAATCAACAACGTTTTCGGTAGGTATGCCATTTCTGTTTCTTCGAGACATTTGGATTTGCTTGCTGACTACATGACTAGAGAAGGTACATACTTAGCTTTCAATAGACAAGGTATTGATTCATCCACTTCGTCATTCATGAAGATGTCTTATGAAACCACATGTTCTTTCTTGACCAAGGCCGTCTTGGAAAGTGATAGAGAAGAATTAGAGTCACCATCTGCTAGCTTGGTGATAGGTAAGTTGACTAAGGTTGGTACAGGTAGCTTTGATGTGATAGCTAACATGCCTAATGCATAGATTTAGAACCGCTTTTTTTTTAAACAATTCATATTTAATTTTATTTTTCTTTTCTTTATTTTTTGTTGTTTTCACCATTTCTTTACCCGTGTTTCTGTCATTTTATAACCATTTGTACATGCTAATCTATAAAAAGTTGTCATCTCACTTAATTTTCAATGCCAATCCTGGCTGTGTAAAATACCATGATGCGTCGATTGGTCGATAACTCGACGTCGCTTCAGTTTCAAATTTTCTCTGCCGCGTCCGGCCACCTGAGCTAAAGAACTAACAAATGATATAAACAAACCACTTCAACCCTTTGAAAAAACGTTGAATTGCAGATTTTCAAACACCCCCTTGCATTTGATTATCAATTTCAAACCGGATATTCTGACTCATGTTTGGCTCAGCAGCATCAAAGCCATCTGGATTTTCCTTTGGTTCCAACCAGCAGCAAAACTCAGACTCGAATCAGCAAAAACGACCAAGTTCTTTTTCATTCGGTGGTCCCACCAAACCAGGCCTCTTTGGTAACTCAAAAACAACAGGAAATACAACAGCAAATGCTCTCAATGGTTTTGGAGGAACTTCTTCAGGCTTATCATTAGGAGATGCAACTCAAACTGCCGGTTCTGGCTTTTCTTTTGGCAACTCAACTTCACAGTCCTCCTCAAACATTGCTCCTGGTCAAGCCACCGCCAATTTGTTCGGTAATAACAAACCTGCTGGAGGTTTATCATTAGGGCTTAATAAACAAGGTTCAGCATCAAACACTACTGGTAGTAGTCTGTTTGGTGGCCCAGGACAGGCACCAACACAAGTTGCATCATCAAATCTATTTGGCTCAACTCAGCAAGGCATTGGCCAACAACAACAACAGGTTAATAGCAACCCTTATGGATTCTCAATCAATAGCACAAGCAAGGAAATTGCTATGCCTAAAGCTTTGACTAATAGTGAAAGAAAACCAAGTATATCCAACACTCATATTAAGCGTAAGAGATCTTCCTCATCTGTTGCCCAAGATCAAGCTAATTTGAAAGGTTCATTATCCTTGTTGAGCAAAATTACCAACTCGTTGAAAATCCCAAACAAATACTCGTTAGAAAGTGTTTCCGGAATTTTTTCCCAGTCTTCCACAGACGGATCCGAAAACAAGGAAACAAATACCTTTCCAGCAAGAAAGAGACAAACTCCTTCTTCCGGTTTGAACAGATCTTCAAATTCCCAGTCACAGTTCAGAAGATTAATTATCAGGAATCCAACAGGCACACATAAGAGCTATCAAGATATTGATCCAAATGAAGTTCTACTAGGAAGAAGTAATGTTTCTGTACTAAATAAGCCAACAACGTTGATCTCATCCTTGAAACCGAAAGATTTGAAAACTGATGGTGAAGTCCCAGCAAAACCAGCGGACGAAATTACATCGTCCACATCTGAACAAACTGGAGATTCAATTCCTAAAGATTACTGGTGCTCTCCTTCAGTTGATGATCTCACTAATATGACAACATCTGAGCTAACTCGTGTTGAAGGTTTTACTGTTGGACGTTATGGATTCGGTCAGGTGTCATTTCAATATCCAGTTGATTTAACATCTTTCCAAGGCGAGTGGTCATTACTGTTAGGTAAGTGTATTCGATTCAAATCGAGATTATTACTTGTTTACCCAGATGGATTTGAAAAACCAAGTATTGGAAACGGTTTAAATGTTCCTGCTACTGTTGTCATTGAAAAGTGTTTCCCACTTGATAAATCAACCAAACAACCAGTGACTGATCCAAACTCTCAAGAGATGATTGATTTTGTCAAGAAGATCAAGGAAATAAAGGGAATGCAGTTTTTGAATTATGAACCAACAACTGGTAGTTATACTTTTAGTGTGCAACATTTCAGTATTTGGGGTCTAGTTGATGAAGAGGCTGATGATCCAGAATTGGTTGCAAAGTTCAAGAAACAGCAGCAAGATGAGTTTCACAATGATAAAAGAAGAAGCGAACTCCAGACAAACACTCTTGAAAAATTGTCTAAGTCCCAGAATGGGGATGTTGATGAAAGCATGTCTGAAGTGTTTTCCAATTCTACATATGATGAAGATAATTTCATATACAAGAGACAGAAACCAGAGGTTACCATTCCAGGTGGTTGGAATTACACTCCAATGAAAGTGAAACAAAATGGAGATGCTAAAAGTGAGGTTGTTGAAAAGAAGGCATTACCGGTGGCAAAAGAGGAGCAAACTCGATTGGCTGTTCATCCAATAAGGGCAACAAGAAGGGCAAGCTTGAATTTCGATGAATTAGTGAAGCCAAAACCATATGAACCTGATGTTGAAGATGTGGAGATGCTGGAGTTAATTTCGTCCTCTGAATATCCAACTAGTAAGAATTGGGATGAACAAGTCACTCTTGCAAATGGGTTCCACTCGGTGTTCAACGATGACCTCTATAATGCCAAAGCATTACAACTGGATTCCAAGAATGTCAATAAATACCTGTTTTCCGAAAATGTTGGTTCTAAATATAAGAAGGTGGATAATGGACCCGTACCCGTGTTTCAACACAAAAGAGAGATTCAATCCATCATTATTGGTGATATAGCGAGAACCGACTTCACAACTAGAACAGGTAACAATTATCCAATGGTGGACTTTGATGAGAAAATTTCATTGGTGCTTACTTTATCAGAATTTCAAAACGTTGACGATTATCAGTTATGGGAGTTACTAGCTATACTGTTTGATGATGAATTTTGTCTCTCATTTTTGAGTAAGAGGGATGAAAAGATTGCTCAATTGAAGCCGACTGTGAGACAGAGGCTACTAGATTTGAAAAGAAGAGATTTGATCATTAATTGGTTAACCCAATATAATGCCAAAGATCAAGAGAAACGCTTGATTTTGAATAAAGCTGATCCACTTGAACATATTTTTACCTTGTTGTGTGCTAACAATCAGTCTGCTGCTCTTCAAAAAGCTCTGGAGACTTCGAACCATAATCTTGCTATTCTCATCGCTATGATTGACTCTAATGACGAAACTGTGCAGAGCATGGCAAAAAACCAACTCGCTGAATGGTACAAATCTTCTACTTTGAAACTTATTCCTGTTCCAATATTAAAAATTTATAAGCTTTTGTCTGGTTCTGTGCTCTCGGAAGAGTTTGTTTCTCACATTGATGGTTTATCATGGGTTACTGTTCTATTGTTGACACTCAAGTACGGCGATAACAGCAAGTCTCTTCCATCCTTGATCTCTAAGTTCTTGGCTTTTTCGAAGACAAATTTCCCTCCAGAATCTTCAGAATGTTACAGACTATTCAACATCTTCACCCAACCATTGGATGTTGTTAAGGGTTTCAGTATCGAGTACCAATATTTGTTGTTGAAGAGATTACAGCCCTTCTTATCATTGGATTCTTCAGTTGCCGACAACATCTTACTTTCTTTCGCATCAAAGCTAAAATCATTCAAGGAATTCAGTGAATCCATTTATGTTCTATCACACTTGTCATCTGATGAGAAATGCAAAACCGAAATTTTCAGAGTGTTAAACGATCATATTAATGAGCTTGGGTTTTTGAATGATGACTCAAAGTTATTACAACTGCATCGGATGTTGCATGTGCCATTGGCTGCTCTACATGAAGCCAGAGCCAATAAGTTTGAAAAACTTGAAAATTATTTCAGATCTGCTGAATCATTCATTGATGCTGGCTTAGTCTCTAAAGCTCATGACCTTACTTTGAGTAGAGTTGCTCCAGCCTTTATCATATCAAATTCCAACTTAGAAAAGTTCAAACAGCTGTTACTCAATTTCAAATCGCTCCCTAACTGGTCTGCTGGTGGTGAAATTTACTTTGATTACTTAAGGCTATTGGAGTTAACTGATGTTTCGCAAACCACTGATGAGTTGAAAAACGTTGTTGATAAGCTAATTAATAATTTGGAACTGATAGAAACTAATAATGCGCAAGCTAAAGTTGCTCGTACTATAATGTTGAAAAAATTAATTCATACCATCTTTGATCGTGATTTAGATTATCCACATGCGAAATTGTCATCTTTTCAACTACCTTCAAGTGAGACAAACTATTTGAAATACAAGATTAATGAGCCAAAATTGATAGAAGGTTAGATTTCTCTTTTTATTTTAGACCCTTTTTATTTACTCTTCTGTATCTTAGTTTTTTTATGTTTCTTTCTTGATTCTTCCTCTACTGTTTTGTATTTTTTCAATAATCCATTGTCTTATAATTTACATGTACATATTATGTCGATGCTTATTGGAAGAATATTATTAACTGTGGATTAGTCCAAGAATATAAACTCCCTATATGTATATCACCTATACTATAATTCGCACCTAAAGTCATGATGTAGATTTGATCTGAGTTTATAGTAGTCGTATCTGTGATTTTATTCGAGGTGGTTGTCAACAAACCGTAACGCTTAGCAAAATTGAAGATAATCGAAATTGGCTAATTAGCATTTGAGATTGAAAGTTAGCATTTGTTAATCAGTTAACTGGATGCGAATTACATGCAAGAATTGAACAGCTTTCCATATGACAAGTCACAAGGCCCATGCATTCTCTCAAACACACCAGGTGAAGATATCCTACATGTGGCTTCAATAACTTTCTATTAAAATCACTGGCTATTCTTATCCACTTCATCTAACAATCCGTCAACAACTTCTAATATGGCGTCACAGGCAGAAGAGTCTGGATATAAATCTAAAAATGATTCACCCTGGTCACAGCTTTCTCTAATTCTCACATCCAATGGAACACTACCCAAGAATCTGATACCCAAATCTTTGGCGAGCTTTTCACCTCCTCCTGTGGTAGGTTTAAAAATTTTTGATTCACCACCACAATTTGGGCAAACAAACCCTGACATATTTTCAACAAGACCTAAAATCTTAATACCCGCTTTCTTACAAAAATCGATCTCTTTTCTCACATCCAACAATGCCACTTCTTGGGGTGTAGTAACAATCAAAGCACCATCTATGCCAACTTCTTTCATGTATGTGGTAACAGATAAATGCTCGTCTGAGGTTCCTGGTGGTGTATCGATAACCAAATAATCCAGTCTTCCCCAATCAACATCTTTCAAAAATTGTTTGATCAAACCATTCTTTTTGGCGCCTCTCCAGATAATAGCAGAATCTTCATTTGGCAACATGAACTGAATAGACATCATTCCTAAATTATCAGCAACATAAACAGGTGTCCACCCAGAGTTTGAAGCGTGGACAGTTTCCTTCTCACAACCTAACATCTTGGGTAAAGATGGTCCACAAATGTCAAGGTCCATAGCACCAACTTCTAACTCTTCATAAGAAGCCAAAGCCCAAGCTAGCATTGAGGTAAATGTCGATTTCCCCACACCTCCTTTACCTGACAACACCAGTATCTTATGTTCAATATCGTTTAGCCTCTCATTAATCAAAGGTAAGTCTGGATCAGGACCTTTCTTAGGAAGTGATTCACAAATTTCCTTGTTGGCACAACCGGCACAAGCATCAGCTTTACCGGCATCATTGCTCTCTGGCCCTGGGCAATGTTCTGGTTCTGGTTCTTTGAGTTCTTTTTCTTGTGTAGGTTGTGTGACAGCTATCATTCCTATTTGATGTCTGTTTTTGGTTGTTGTTGATTTAGATCCTTTTTGGTTTGAGTAAGATTAGTGACTATATGCTAGTTTTTCAATCACTTGATATTACTCAGCAGCAACAAAAATCAAAATGGCTCTATCTTCCCTTGCGGCGGTGCAAACACTAATGTGGCGCATTGAAGTTTGTACAGCCCCATCTGATAGAAGAACAGACGCGTCCGTGAGAAAAAACAAATTTCAGCAACTTCAAATAAACAGCTCTTAAGTCTTGACTCTTGAGACGGAGGATCTCCTTCCTTTTTACTGCTTATTGAACACAACCACCGATACAATGACAGAAGAACAAATCTCTGTGATAAGTACTGGCGTTTCTGTGGCCATCACACCTGCCCCTGAGCTCGGCTCAAGAGAAAATCCCTCATCCGTGAACATTTCCACCAACGGGAATTCTTATAACGTTTCCCAATTTCCAGGCTCCCATTTCAAACCAACATCTCAAGAAAGAAAGGAGAAGTATGTTGTCAAGGATGAAAAGAAATATTTTGATGTCAACGCCACAGCTGCAAGATTTGGTTACCTTCTAGGATTGACTCAGTTGTTCAGACATTTCATTGACTCAAAGGCAGAAAAGGATACCAAGTTCAAGCAAGTCTTGGATATTTTGCAATCTGGAAAGAAAAACAGCAAGAAGTCGAATGATCATAGAAGAAGAAAAACAGAACAAGAAGAAGATGCAGAGTTGTTAAGAGATGAAGAGGAGGATGACATGTCTGTCCAAAGTTTTGAATTCACCGATAGCCCAGCGTACATCAACGGTAAGCTGAGACCATACCAAATTCAAGGTCTAAACTGGTTGATTTCATTGCATACAAATAACTTGTCCGGTATATTGGCTGATGAAATGGGATTGGGTAAGACTTTGCAAACTATTTCATTCCTTGGTTATCTCCGTTACATCAAAAGCATTCAAGGCCCACATTTGATCATTGTCCCAAAATCCACCTTGGACAATTGGCAAAGAGAATTTGCTAAATGGACTCCGGAAGTTAGTACTGTTATTTTGACTGGTGACCAACAACAAAGAAATGAGATTATCAAAGATAGAATCCTTGAGTGTGATTTCGATGTTGTTATTTCATCGTACGAGATTGTTATCAGAGAAAAGTCTTCGCTGAAAAAGATTGACTGGGAGTATATCGTGGTTGACGAGGCACACAGATTGAAGAATGAGAATTCGCTATTGGCTCAAATTATCAGATTGTTTCACTCACATAACAGATTATTGATCACGGGTACCCCATTACAAAACAATTTGCATGAGTTATGGGCCTTATTGAATTTCTTACTGCCTGATATTTTTTCAGACTCTGAAACTTTTGATGACTGGTTTTCTGGTTCCACTAATCAAGACAATAGTGATACTTCCAATAGTGACGCCGATTTAAAACAGCAACAACAAGAACACGATGATTTAGTAGTCCAACAATTACATAAAGTGTTGCAGCCATTTTTACTGAGACGTATCAAGGCTGATGTTGAGAAATCGTTATTGCCAAAGAAAGAATTGAATGTTTACGTTGGAATGTCCGATATGCAAAGAAAATGGTATCAAAAGATTTTGGAAAAAGATATTGATGCCGTCAATGGTGCCAATGGAAAGAAAGAATCCAAGACCAGATTGTTGAACATTGTCATGCAATTGAGAAAGTGTTGTAATCATCCCTATTTATTTGATGGTGCTGAACCTGGTCCACCATATACAACCGATGAACATTTGGTTTATAATTCCAAAAAGATGAGAGTGTTGGACAAGTTATTGAAAAGGTTGAAAGAGCAAGGTTCCAGAGTGTTGATCTTCTCCCAAATGAGCAGAATGTTGGATATCATGGAAGATTACTGTGTCTTCAGAAACTTTGAATACTGTAGAATTGATGGTCAAACAGATCATTCCGATAGAGTAACTGCCATTGACGAATATAATGCTCCAGGATCTTCCAAATTCGTTTTCTTGTTAACCACAAGAGCTGGTGGTTTGGGTATCAATTTGACTAGTGCTGATACTGTTGTTCTATATGACTCGGATTGGAACCCTCAAGCAGATTTGCAAGCTATGGATAGAGCACATAGAATTGGTCAAACAAAGCAGGTTCGTGTTTTCAGATTTGTGACGGAGAATGCAATTGAAGAAAAGGTGTTGGAGAGAGCCTCCCAAAAGTTGAGATTGGATCAATTGGTCATTCAACAAGGAAGACGAGTTCCACAGCAAGAGAAGAAAGGAAATTCAAAACAAGAATTGTTGACGATGATTCAACATGGTGCTGCAAACATGTTAACTGGAGGTGGGTCAAGAGATTCTGTTGAACCGGAAGACCATGGTGAAATGGCTGATGATGAAATTGAAAAGATTTTGAATGAATCTGAAAAGAAAACTCAAGAATTACAAAGCAAGTATTCCAAGCTTGGTTTGGATGATTTACAGAATTTCACCACCAATACAGACTCGGTTTATGAATGGGATGGTAAAATTTTCCAGAAGAAAGATGCATCATCGTCTGCTGGTAAACTAGGTAATAGCTTCCTGTGGATTCAACCAACCAAAAGAGAAAGAAAAGAGAACTATTCCATCGATGGTTATTATAGAGATGTTTTGAACACCGGTGGTCGTCCGGCAAGTACTGGTCCTAAGGGTCCAAAAGCCCCTAAACACTTAGGTTTACACGACCATCAGTTCTTCCCAAGCAGGTTGTTTGAATTACATGAAATGGAGAAGAATTATTACAAGAAGAGAATAGGATCAAAAGTTGAGCTAGCCAAAGGATCATCAGCCACATCAGATGAACGTTTACTAGACCAGCAGTTGGAACAATACGAAGTTGATCATGCTGTGAAGTTGACACCTGAAGAAGAAGCTGAAAAACAAGAATTATTAATGCAAGGTTTCAGCAACTGGACCAGACGTGATTTTTTCACATTCATTTCAGGAAGTGCTAAGCATGGTCGTAATGCAATCAAGTTGATAGCTTCTGAGTTTGAGGATAAGACATATGAAGAAGTGGAAGAATATGCTGAACAATTTTGGCAGAAATACGAGCAGATTGATGGTTATGAAAGATATCTGAACCAAATTGAAACAGGAGAAGATAAAAACAGAAAATCAAAGATTCAAAAGGAAGCTCTCCGTAGAAAGATATCCAGCTGTAAGTACCCACTTCAGGAGCTAAGTTTGCAATATCCACCATCTGCCTCTGTGAAAAAGATGTTCAATGAAGATGAGGACAGATTCTTGCTTGTGCAATTGTACCGTTTTGGATTGGATGCTCCTGATATTTATGACAAGATCAGAGAAAGTATTAAAGGTTTCCCGTTATTCCAGTTCGATTTCTATTTCCAAAGCAGAACCACCACTGAAATTAACAGAAGATGTGTTACTTTGCTACAGTGTTTGATCAGAGAGTATGAGGGTTTTATTCCGGATGTGGAGAAAGTGATGGATGGTAGATACGGTAAGAGAAAGAATGGTGGTCATGGTGGCGCTAATGGTAACAGCAAGGCCAAAAAGGTGAAACGTTGAAATGGATTCATAATCCATTATTTTTTCAGTTTAAATTAATTTTTTGTCTTTTTATTTTGTTTTGATTTTTTCAAATTTGTATACTATACTTTTGCCATATCTATACAGTTGTATATTGATTTATGTTTGGTTATAAAATTCAAGTTGTGTTTGATTGTATGTTTTCTGAAGGTTAAATGTCCGCACACGCGCAACGCGTAAATTTCCATTGCGTGGACCTAGCAGGCTAGCACTGAGCAGGTACCAAACCGAGGAGGGATCTATAGAGAAGGGAAGTGAAAACAAAAGAGAAATGGCAATACTGGTCATCGGTATAGATGGGAACTGAAGTCAATTTCTAACACACGCCCTTGAAACAGGTTGCCCTTTTTCAAAATGTCACCAAAATTGATCATTTATGAAACTCAACCCTCCATTTTGGCTAGAAACAGCACTTTGAACAAGCAATGTTTTCATTCAGAAATAATCCATCGAAAATCAGGACAACACTGGCAGAGATTAGGCTCTCCGAACTTGACATGGAATTGAATTTACTCCGATTCCAACAACAGCATAAACTCAAACAGCAGCAGCCACTCACGCTAAATCAAGTTGATTCTGGTGGTACAAGTTATGATTTCTTCAAAGAACAAGGTAGTGCCAACAAGTTCCCTTATGCTGTTTTGCATTCAGAAGATGGACAATCACCCACTTTAGAACGAGGAACAAGCTTCCTTCATCGTGGTCTTACGGGCTTACTCAGTGCTTCGGTTCATAGATCCGTTACAACTACAACAGTCATAGCACCTACTACAGCAAATGGTATGCCCAACACAGAGCTAAATGACAACTCATTAAATGATCCCATCTGTTCAGGTGGTATTTTGAGCAATAAAGGCTCCGCACCAGATATTTGTCTCTCTGGAGACACAGGATACAATCAATTAAAGCAAACCACCACAGACACAACGTTAGTTGGACTGAATAGTGACCAGTCGGCTGTTACATTAATTGCAGGCTTAGACCAAGATGGAAGTCTAATTACAACTACGCCACAGTACAGTAATCTAATGTCCAATGTCATTGAAGAACAATTTGAGGATATGGATGTTGGAATAAGTGATGTGAGTCAGGATGAAGAATCAACTGATGTTCAATACTCTACTCGTTCATTTCGATTCCGTCAATTTTGTAAACGTTTGAAGAAGAATTTCAGCCATCGCCACCACCATGATCAAGATTCCAATAATGTGAACGAAACTGTTGTTGATATCAAGAGCCATGAAAATGATGGACAAAATGCCAGCATTAGTTCTTCAACTGCAAGCAGCAGCAATCCTGCAACTTTGATACGTACAGCTTTTGAACATCACCTACAGAAATATAGACAGAAGAAACTCTGGAAACAGCAAAAATCTCTTCAGGATGAAGTCCAGACCAAATCTCAAGTACAAAATGAAGGGAAGCTGGAAATAGCAGTTGATTTACAATCTGCACATCCAGAGACACAGCAAGCTGGAAGTAGTCATCAATTGCACTATACTGATCATAATCGTGACCTTGGTGTGACACCTGACTTTACCGGTGAAAATAATTGTTTCCAACTACAACAGCATTCCCAGTCCATTTCACTGACATCCAGTAGACGTGTGATCTCATCACCACTACATCAACATCAATCCCATGGTAATTTTTTACGTCCTACAAACAGTGCCAACATTCAATTTCCTCTACAAGCTACTTCAAGGTCAAATAATAGTGACAATGCAACGCTTGTCTCACTTCCACAACAACATTCATTTCATGTTATTCACAACGCATCAATCTCTGATTCAAGATCAATTAGTATTGGTACCTGGAGTCCACAAAGACACACACATGAAAGATACTTTTTGGATAAAGATGAATTGGATGAAGAACAATCATGTGATACTCTTGAAGCAATTCAACCTAATGAATTCGATACCCATAATAAGGCTTCGCAGGACAAAGATGATTATGAAGATGTACCAGTATCATTTCCAGGCGACAAATCGGATATTACTGATGATGCTGTTGTTAATCCACAATACCCTTCCTCTGTCATTGAAGTTTATCTGGGTGCTGATGGTCGTCCTATCAGTCGAAGTCAACTACCTAAGGCAGTGTATGCAAATGGTGGTGGTGATGGTGGTATTATACCTTCCACCAACTCTTCCGAACCTTCCACTACAGAATCTTCTCAAGTTTGCATCAATGTTTCAAAGAATCCGCGTCGTCACGGTCATCTTTATCACCGCAAACAACAAAGTCAGGTCAGGCCTCAAACCGAGCCACATACAACACAGCCAAAGAGACAGTTCAGTATTGCACGTCCAAGATCAATGAATGCCGGTGGTATCATGCACAGTTTATCTGTTGATTTTGGGAATTTGAACAGATGTTCAAGTTTGATCAGTTTAGTTGGAGGTGGATCCAACAATGGTGGTGTTGATTTAGGTGCTCTAACATCATTTTCGATACAAGGACAGAATAGTGTTTCAAGAACTGGATCTAGACAATATCAATTGCAATTACAATTACAACATCTTGGAGATCCACATCGTTGTATTTCACTTGATCCTTCAAAACTTACTAGAGGATTAAGTATTGGATCACATGAACCATCTATGAATGCAGCTGTTCCTATATTAATTGATCAAGATCGTGTTCAACATCAAAGACGTGGTCAATTGATTACTGGTGGTATTGATAGTCAAGAACAATCAAAAGGTTGTTCTCGTTATGTTGTGAATAATGATGATACAGGCATAAACAGAGGTAGTGCTAATGATAGTGGATCGGGAAGCCTGGATGGGAACAATATTAATTACTATGACTTTGATCATAACGAAGAAGAAGAAGTTGGGTTACTTAGCTACCATGATATTGGTGGTGTTACTGGTGGTGTTACTGGTGGTGCATACACATCTTTCAGTTTCGATAGTCATGGATCATCTAGGATTTCCGAAGGAGTTTTCACTAAGTCGTTGTCTGAACCAGAAGATGATGGTTTTGTTTATGCAGTACCTTCTCATGGATTGGTTTGTGATGAAGGTGATTTGATTGTATTTTCATCTGATTCTAGAGATGGTAAGAAAGATCGATTGGAAAACGACAACGATGATGAAGACGGCGATGACGATTGTGGTGGTGATACTACGATTATTGCTCCAGCTGATACTGTCACTGATAATCAAGTTAGTGGTGATGAGTCCAGTGATGAATGTCAAGACCATGGCCAAAGTGAAATTCCGGACAATTTTGATCCTAAAGTTGATATTTATGCTGTTCCCATTACCGATCGTAGTCCATCCAATTCTGCAAGTCCTTTCAGGAATAATACCAATTCGAATAGTGATCCTGCTACACCTAGGTTATCTGCATTACCATCATCACAAACTACTGTGTCTGTCCTGGTTTCAAGAACTGCCACTACAAGTACAAACTCCACTCACCCTGGTTCCGGTTCTGGTTCTGGTTCTGGTACAGTATCTGGTGGTCCATGTTCAGGTTCTGGTTCAGGATCTGGCACTGTGTCTGGTTCTGGCTCAGGTCATATGATAGGTTCAGGATCAGGTACCGTGTCTGGCTCAGGTTCTGGAGCAGGGTCAGGACAAACTTTTACGATTGGACAAACGAGTAGCAGTTACGATTGTCGATCCACAATGGCCAATTTTGCAATGAGTAATGAAGAAGTTGTTGGTAACGGTGGTGGTGGAGTTATCTTGGAAGAAGAAGAGATGTGTGATGGTGATAATGATTTAATCAATGTCCATGGTCATGGCCAGTCACATAATCCTAGTCTTGAAGCTCCCAAATTATTGAAGAATGCAATTGGTAATGGGCATGGCGTTGGTAATAACCATAGAAATAGAAATGGGAATGGAAGTCAAGTGAATATATTTGTTGTTGATGAAAGTGATGAGTTGAGGATTAGTGCAGGTATACCACCTTTGTTGTTGGATTGTTTTCCTGTTGATAGAATTGGGAAGTTTGATGATGAGTCAATTTGCAATAACAATGATAGTTACAATAATGGTAATAATAAAGTTGATAATAATTTGGCTGTTTTGTCATCTTCGTCGTCCTTGATGATGCATATGTCACCGTTGCCTTTGCCTGTGCTTGTGAAGAATAATAATCATGGACAAGGTCAAATTGAGGACCAGACAACTGGAATTTACGTTGTTGATTTTGAAATTGAAAGAGAACAACTTGATGATGATTTATTCAGTGATAAGATTGATAACCAAGTTCAAGAATCATCCAATTTTAGTACAAGATCAAGGTTGATGTTAGAACCGAAAGCAGAAGAAGACTGTCAGTTGCAACGAATAAGTGTGCAAGATGATGAAACGCAAACTCAAATAGTTGTTGACTCATTTGAAGATGTTGATTATACAGGAGACAAATCCAAATCCAAATCCAAATCCAAATTCAAATTCAAATCACAGGTACAAACTAGAACGGGTGTTACTCTGATTCCTATTAATGTTGACGATGATGTGGATGATGTGGATGATGGTAGTGGAGGTGGTGGAGATCAGATACTAATACAAATGGAGAATAAAGAAGATGGAAGGACGGCATTGCCTACTACAAGTGCCAATTTTACAACAGACATGCCAGATCAACTGCAACAAGAACCAAAAAACGACAGCAATACTATAGACATACAGATAGGTTTAGATCCAGATCCGGATCCAGATTCAGCAGTTGAAGTTATTGATACAGCTATAGACACAGTACTATTAGCATCCGAGACAGGTATTGAAACTGCAGTTGAGACAGGTGGTGTTGAAACTGGAGGAACAGGTTTTTATAGTAACAGTGAAAGTTATAATTCTATATTGGTTTCACCTGCTCATTTTTACATTGATGGGAGAGTTAATAAAGTTGATGATGGTGATGATGGATGTGGTGAAGGTGAAGGTGGTGAGAGTAAGAAGGGGAATGGGAAAGGTGGTAAGAGAAGAGGAAGAATATGGAGGATGATTCATGTTGGTAAGTGAGTGAGTAGGTTGGAGTGGTTTGTGGGGGTACGTTTGTACGTGGGTTCTTGTATGTGTACGTGTACGTGTACGTGTACTTATGGTTGTATATTAATGGATTTGATTTTATTAATTTGTTTTTCGATACAGCTGTATAATGTAGATCATATATCAAACTAAGATGGTGCTTGTATTTTGAGAATTGGTACGTGAGAGAGTTGAAACTTGAGAGACATATTGTATTCGTTGAAATCGTGCAGCTTCAGGTAGCCTTCGAATGACAAGTTACAGGTTACAAGTTGGAAGTACGTTAATGAAAAATAGCTTGTATAATTGCCAATTCTAATTTGAATAACTTGATTAATTCAATTTTTGAAGATGCACGCTATCGCGTCACTATGGCCAAGCAATTTAAAGGAACGTTATTAACATCATATATATGGAATGATAGAACTGAGAATGTGAATACTAAAACTACAGACTGAATTTAAGAATTTAAGAATTTAAGCACAGGGACAGGGACAGGGGCAGGCAGCAAAGGGCAGAAATTAGGGAAGAATGAGAAGATCAGAAGATGAGAATATGAGAATATGAGAATATGAGAATATCTGAAGAAGCAGGTACGATGTTTCAGATGTCAAATCGTGAGGATGAGGAGGAATAAGTGAGTACGATTTAAACGTGTCCGTGTCAGAGAGTGAGGCGGCTCTTTAAAGTTAAGTACTACGCACTGTGAGACCAGAGAGACCAGACAAAGTGCGAGTAAAGTTTGACGTTGATCTTGGGTTAGTTTATAATTCACGGGGCTTGTTTAGTGTTACCTGTTCCTTTTACCTGTTCCTGTTACTACCACTTCTACTTCTTACCCTATACATATATCTTAAGTCATAGTTATAGTCATAGTCATAGTCACTCATTTATCTTTATCTCGTCACTTAGTGTCTCCTGTCTCCTGTCACATACACGTCGGTTCTAAGACTAATCAACAACAACAACAACAACAACAACAACAACAACAACAATGTCTTACCCAACTCCTGATCACTACAACGCAAATGCTTACAACTCTTCTTTCAACAACATAGGTAGACCTCCTCAGCCTCCTTTATCTTCAAACACAACCTCAGCATTAGGTATCCCAAACAACAACAACAACAACAACAACACTCAATCTCTAGCTCAACAACATCGAAAACAAGCTTCAACTTCTTCAATCAATTCATATGGTGGTAATGGCAACTTAAACACAGACATAAGTAAGTTGAAAATCCATACTACTATCCATAAGAGAAAACACGGTTGGGTTCAAGTTAAAGAAGACTCGATAATATCTTTCCGTTGGCCTAAAAAATACCTAGTTTTAAACGACACATCATTAGATTTCTACAGAAACGAAGATAAAAATGAAATCTGGTTACGTATCCCACTTCTCCATATCTCCTCATGTTTCAAAAATCAAATCAAGACAAACTGTTTTGAAATCGTCTCTAGGTCAGGCTCTACGTACGTGACCACAAAGACAGAACAAGAACTTAACATGTGGATAGACTCAATCTTAGCCAAATGCCCAAAAGAAGGGTTCTCTACTCCTATAGGTAATGCTACACATAAAGCCTCACTTTTCTATGATCCTTCCAAAGGTGGTTTATACGGTAAGAATATCCCTCCGGAATGGGACGCACTATTGCAAAGTTCAAATATCACATATGATGATATCACAGCTGATCCATCTGCCGTCATTGATGTCTTGAACACATACACTGAAATGATTACTCCAAGGACTGATAAACCTTCCAAGTTTATAGCTAAGTCTTCAATAAGTCCTCAATTGGGTCATAATGCCACGATGGAATATAATCAGGTTGCTGAACCTGAGTCACCTCCTCAGTTGATCAATGATATCACTAAACCTTACTCTAACCCTAGTTCGAATGGAAATGGTGGTAATGAGGGTGATAAGTTCATGCAGCCTAGAAGAGCTCCTCCTGCTCCTCCTGGGGGTTCTGGTTCTGGTTCTGGTTCTGGCTCTGGCTCTGGCTCTAACTCAGATAAGTCTTACATTCCTGCAAGAAAAGCACCTAGTGCTCCAAAAAATAATGGTGGTAACGGTACTAGTTCACCAATGAAGATGCATCAGAATTTGAAATTGAATACGAATAACGTTCCATCATCATCATCATCCAAAAACAATCAAGATAATTATTCACCATTGGATTCAAAACAAACTAGTGGGTTCTCTAATTCATCAAATTCAAGAAAACCACCATATGCTCAAAATCAAGCTCCTCATCAACAAATCCAACAACAACAACAACAACCTCAACATAGACCTGCTCCTCCACCTCCATCTTCCTCTCAGCAATCATCCCAACAACAACAACCAGGGCAACGTTACATCCATCACTCACCATCCCACAAAACCAACATGGCACAAGCAGCAGCCGCACAGGCACAAGCACAAGCACAAGCACAAGCACAAGCTGTCCATGCCCAATCCAAGGCCAAACCACTAGGCCAACAAGCAGCAGCAAGAAACAACACAGGCCAACAACTCTCAGCCAAACCATCCAACGGACCCCCATCAAAAAAGGGTACAGGAAGAACACATAACGAGCGTCGTATCTCTACACTCACCGATGCACAAATCATGGCCAAACTACGTTCTGTTGTCATAAACGCCAATCCTACGCCATACTTCCAAATCATCGAGAAGGCGGGGCAAGGTGCCTCGGGCTCAGTCTACTTAGCCAAATCGTTGAAGTTGGGAGGCAAGCAGGTTGCTATCAAACAGATGGATTTGTCGAAACAGTCACGTAAAGGGTTAATCGTGAATGAGATTTTGGTTATGAAAGACTCACATCATAAGAACATTGTGAATTACATTGAGGCATATTTGAATGGTCCTTCTGATTTATGGGTCATTATGGAGTTCATGGAAGGTGGTGCATTGACTGATGTCATTGATAATAATCCTAAATTGACTGAGGAACAAATTGCTTCCATTTGTTATGAGACCACTAAAGGCCTGCATCATTTGCATAAGAAGAATTTCATCCATCGTGATATCAAGTCCGATAATATATTAATGGATGCCAAGGGAAATGTGAAAATCACAGATTTCGGGTTCTCTGCTGAACTCACCAGTGAGAAATCCAAACGTGCCACGATGGTCGGTACACCATACTGGATGGCACCCGAGGTGGTGCGTCAGAAAGAATACGATGAAAAAGCCGATGTTTGGTCATTGGGTATCGTTGCCATTGAGATGATTGAGGGTGAACCACCGTACCTAAATGAAGAACCTTTGAAAGCACTATATTTAATTGCAAGTAATGGTACACCAACGTTGAAACATCCTGAGTTGTTAAGTGCTGAGATTATGGATTTCTTGAGTGTGTGTTTGTGTGTGGAGTGTAAGTATAGGGCTAGTTCGGAAGAATTGTTGAGTAATGCTTTTTTCAAGAAGGCTTGTGATACGAGGGATTTGGCTGGGTTGTTGGCTTTTAGAAAAGATGAGAGACGATAGATGGATTGAGGGAGTTTAGGTTTGGGTTTGGGTTTTGGGTTTCATTTTCTTCCAATTCCTCAACTTTGTCAATTTCTTAAATTTATCTGATGTTTTGTCTTTCCTTGATAGCCTCATTATCTCATCTCGTCGCGTCACGTCACGTCACATAACATCATCAATTTTTTGATTCCGTTTTCTGTTTTTGATTCCATTTCCTGTCTTTTTTTTTTCTTTACCTGAATTTATGTTATTTGTTTTCTTTGTTTTCCTCCTGTCTTTCCTGTTTTTCCCCACAAATTTGCGTTTACCTACATGACACTTGAGTGTTTTTTTTTTTGTTTTTTTGTCTTTTCTTAGCCAATTTTATCATTGCTAGCAGTACCTACCTATCTAACTATCCAATTATCTATGTCAACATTTGAATTTTATCTTTTGCCCTACGTGTTTTTTGCCTTTGTTTTAGTTTTTTCTCAACTTTGATCAGTTGAATTCTATATCATACATTTACAACATATATTGAACCAAATTTGTTGCATTTATATTTCTATTTCTATTTCTATTTCTATTTCTATTTCTATTTCTATTTTGTTTTAATTTTTTTATATTCTTCTTTTTGTTTAATATTATACCATTTTTGCCTTTTCAACGTGCAGTTATACAGCTGTATATCTCCTGCAACCAAATTATATATAAAACATCAAACCTATATCTTATATAACTACGTACCGATATCGATCAATAAATTAATTTTCCACGCAAGTGTAATTCTATAGTCTTGATGGTAAGTACGTGATCCCGAGTCCGAGTCACTCCTTTGAAACTTGAAAGCAGTTGGGGAACTTATAATATGAATCACAATTAATGGTTCTCAACAGAAGAAGGTATGGTTTTCGGTGAATTTCTAGATCAACGAAAATACCAGCTTGATGTGAAGGTTTTTGAGCATGTTCGCAATAGACTAAAATCACAGTTTTTCAAAGTGGTACAGAGTTCTTTCAAGTTGATGAAGCATTCAGGAAAAGCAGAATCTTTCAAAGACATGCATGCAGTTTCTGTGGTTAACGGTAAGGAATCAAGTTTCTTGTATTGAAGGCCGGTTTAATGCATCTAATGTTACCTGAGGGAAAACCTGGCTTGTTATGCTCAAACGACTAATGGGGATATCGTTGTGTTCATGCAAAAAATCAATTTCGTAGGAAAACAGGCTACGTGAAATGTCCAACCGACAATAACTAAGCGATATATTGATAAATTTGGTATTTCACAAGGTTCCTTAAAATATGATGGTTGTATATCTCTATCATCAAAATTAAAGTTAAAGACCATTCGTGGGACCAATTGGCAGATCGATTTGATATCAGCAACGGTCCATCTCTATTCAGCATTTTAGCTGGGTTTCATGTCAACAATAGTTATCAGTTCCAGCTAGAGATTGACAATTAGAGAAATTATTCAAAACCCATACCATCTCAGGTGGCTCCAAAATTATCAAATTAAGTAGTGATCTTGTTGGTGAAACCAAAATCTACCTCACTGTTTCGGATCTGATTGCTAGTCTAATCAGAGCAATTAAAAGCAATGGAGATAATGATGGAGGACCCTTTCTTGGTAAAAAAAACATTATGCGAATCGGAAGTTCACTAAGGAAGGGGTCATTGGAGCAAATGAAACTGCATATATCCAAGTTCGGCGCATTAAGGGCCTACCAACAAAGGCACCATCAACTATAAATCTTACTGAAATCTCGTCTGAGATTGTAACCCGAAGTTTGTAGTTCAATTTGATAAACAAATCAATGAAGTAATGGTAGTCATTTAGGCGACTGTTAAGGGCAAAACGTGCAGTCGTGTTGAATTTCCAGTGGGACGGAATTGTAAATTTGATAGAATTCATCTTTATCTAGTGAGAAAATATCATTCAATGATGATATTATGTTGTTCGACGTCATCTCTTGATTCTAATCAATCGATTCTCAAGTGGAACGTTTGGGGGTGATGGGTGATTTTATAATGATGGTAATTGGTAGTAGACTCTCAAGTACAGCTCATGATAGATATGATAGTGATCCGGTTTGTACGTTCCTCAAACAGGATTTATCTCAATAAAGAAGGAGTTGGATGATAGCCTTCACCCTCCTTAATTGAAAAAAGATCTGTCACCTTCTTGATTAGGACAAATCGCGATCCAGTACTGTCACCTTCTTGATTAGGACAAATCGCGATCCAGTACTGTCACATTTCAAGACGATCAAGGTTGAATAAATTGTCAGCCATCCAATTTGCCCACATGTAACTGATTCCTAGAGGGTATCAAACGACATTGTATACATCTTTCACTGTATCAAAAAGCAAATTAAAACAATAGATACGTACATAGTTAACTGGATATCGAAATAAAAATCAAAAATACAAAGAAACAGAAAAGTAATGAAAGAAGCTGAAACAAAATTAGTATATATAAACTAACCACAAAAAATAAAAGAAAAAACTGTTTATATATATTCAAGAAACACAAACTTTGGGATACAATTTTCAAAATAAAACAAAAAGTATTTATATAGCCATTTTTTTGAAAACATGAAGACAATATCAATATGAGTTTTGTCTATAGATAAAGAGTTATTGTTAGCAACAGTAGAGCAAAATAAAATAAAAAAAACATGGTATCATGAAACTTGCAATAAATCAGGGACATACTGATACAAAAAAACAAGACTTAAAAGAATAAGGGTGTAACTTATTTAGTTTGTTCAACTCAAATCTCTTCTGCGTTCCTTGCTTCTCTTAGCTCTGGCCAAAAACTTTGAATTCATTCCAGTGACCAATCTAGCACTCATTCTAGCATCACTAGAGCCCGAACCGCCGGTGGTTCCACCTCCACCTCTATTTCCAGAAACAAGGCCAGAACCAGCACCAGCATTAGAGATAGCTTTACTAATGGCAGCGTTAATCATTGGAGAGTTATTAGACAGAACTCTTCTCGCTATAGCTTCAGTGTCTTGTTTGCTTGGCCTGTTACTACTAGCTGTGTTCTTGTCGTCAGAAGATGATGATATGAGTCCTAGACCAGCATAATTGGTATTGCTGTTGTCGTAACTGTTATTGTTGTTGTGGGCTAATGATGAAGTTGAAAGGAAAGCAGATTGTTGTTGTAAAATAGGTGAGTGGGCTTGTGATCTAGAATTATGTGATCCAGAAGATGGGTTACGGCTATGTGACGAAGTTGTATTAGAGCCACCATTAGAATGATGACGGACATGAAGATATGAATGTTTTTTCAGTATATTATGACCACCACCATTTGAAGTTGAACTGACATTAGCATTAGATGAGGAACCAATACGCTTATGACTCTTCTGACCCTTGGAAATATCAGATCCAGAGGAAGGAGTTCGCATAGAAGAAGGAAAAGCGGGAAATTGTTGTTGAACAGGAGAAGATTGGCCAGATCTAGACTGACAAGGGACAGTCACTGGAGGTGGTTTGCGGCTTCCTGGTTCAGGTGGTACAGGAGGCAATTGCTTATGTTTATGTTTGTGTTTGTTATCATGGGCTCCACTCAATGGTGAGTTGTCACCGACACTTGAATCTTGGTTGTAGCTTAAATTGAACAAAACAGGGGAGGATCTTGCTGAATTGGAACCGCCTAATCCGCCACGTTTGGAGTTATTGCTGTTGTTATTATTGTTAGCCAGGGTAGTCGCTGATAGTGCAGCATCATCGCCTGTTCTCATTCCAGCACTACCTGATGGATCATCGGCTATTAAAGACCTCAATCTACGCTCTTGTTCGCCTAATCTGGCCTTAGCCAACGAGTTAGTCCAAGAAGAAACGTCAATGCGATCAACTTCTATAGCTAATGTGATACTTCTGGACATGATTGCAAAGATACCTTGCAACTGATTCAAATTCTTTAAACCGCCACTGGAACCACCAACTCTTTTTCTGTTTTCCACGACTTCTTTGAACTGGATGTTGATGTTCGTTAGGTCAACTTCGGTAGTCAATTCATATTTTGGTTTTGTGCGATCGTGTGTATCAGAAAACAATAAACAACGGCCAAATGTTGTAATCAGCATTGTGCGAAGCCTAGCTGGAGGTTCAGTTGATGATGTGAAAGCTGGTTTGTAACTATTGAACAGGTTTCTTATCTTGGATCTCTTGTTCGCTGTATCACCATCCTTGGCCTTGTCTCCACTACCAGCACTACCACTTGGATCATTTGATTCATCATCCTCGTTATCCTGATCCTCATCTTCTACCTCCACAAATGTAATAGCATCGGAATCTTTAGTTGAGACAACGCTGGCCTTTCTTGAATCTAAATCAGAACTAGCATATATGTTTGAACTAGTAATCAAATCTCTATTCTTGTAACCTAAAGGAGACTCCGTCAGCATTCCCCTATATCTCTTCTCAAACGCATCAGTAGCATATTGCATAATACTAACCAGACCAACTTTGATGACTCTTTCATCACGATGTTTCAAAAATTGAACCCAGTTGAGGTCTAGCACAGACATAGAAGGAACCTCTTGTGGTGGACCGGATGAACTTGGATGGTTTCGAGTTGGAGTAGTCGTATTGGAATTAGGATTGCTGGTGCCCGTTGTAGAAACATTAGTTCTAGATTTGTGAAGTGATGAGGAATATGTATTTTGTACACGGGTGTTTAGAACTGGCCTTGGGATGTTAGTTCCTGGAATATATTCAATTGGTTGAGCAGCTCTTAGAGTGCTGGGATTACCATTGGCTGAACCAGATGAAGAATGACGACCACGTGAAGTCGTTGGAACCGAATTAGAAGCTGATCCAGGAGTTGGGGTCACCGGTGATGGAGGAACTTGATCTAAAAGTGATGATGATGTCGAGCTGCTTTTAACTAGGTTTTCAGTTGATGTTGATGATACCTTTACTTGGGACTGTGATTGTTGTTGTAGGGAAGTAACTTTGCGCTTGATATTCGATGTAGTGTTGGTATGGGCAATAGCAGCCTGAGCGGCTGTACTTGCAGACTTAGTCAGAACAGGGGTCACTGTTGAACCAGAAGCTTGTCTAGTATGAGGACGAGCAGAAGATGAATTAGGCGGCATAGAAGCATTGACAGCACCAGTACTGGTGTTATTGTTCGCTGTATTGGAAGTAGAGCCAGACCTCACGTTACCAGCTTGAACTTTCTTCGAGTTGGCCATTGCAGCAGCAGCAGATTGAGCGCTAGTAACAGTACTTGTGGAATTGGTCATTGCTATAGAGTCTGATCCTGCAGTCATTGATTGAGGTAGAGGTAAACCAAACAACGTGGTCTGACCATTACCCAATACACCTGAAGTAGATACGGAAACTGATGAAAAATTGTTGCTATTGGAAGCAGTGCCTGAACTTTTCGATTCAGAGCCACCAGAAGTACCAGTTGAAGGTCTTTTCGGCATAACGGCGGAAACATTGGAAGGATAAGGCTTATTCAAATCCGGAACACTCATCATCGACTTTGCAGACATCTTATATGGTCCCAACTCAGGTGGCTTTCTTCCCCAAATCATTTCCTCGTCATCAAAATCAATATCCTTGAAGAAATAATGCTGTTTAACTTGAGCTAAAGTCAACCGATCTCTAGGTTTCAACACCAAGATCCTTTTAACCAAATCTCTAACCACAGTAGGAAACCCAGCTGAAAAGGCATATTGCAACTTACAAATTTTCTGGAACGTGAGGAATTCATTGGTGGCTTTGAAAGGTGGTCGACCAGCAATCATCTGGTACAAGACACAACCGATGGCCCACACATCACCTGGCTTACCGGCATACTTATCATTCAACAACTCAGGCGAAACGTATTCAGCAGTACCAACAAACGATGTAGCTCTGACATCAGCTGGATATTTCCCATCTGATTCTCTTTTCTCTAAGATCTTGGCAGTACCAAAATCAGTTATTTGAACCTTCATCTGTGAATCAATAAGAATATTCTCTGGTTTTAAATCTCTGTGAACTATACCGTTGTCATGCATGAACGACGCTGCATCAATAATTTGAGCGGTATAATAACGAACACAATCTTCGTTCATAGACCCATTTTTCTTGATCAAACTTAATAGTTCTCCATTTGAGGCGTAATCCAGTACAAAGTATAAACTCTGTTCATCTTGGAAAGTATAGTGTAAATGAACAATACCATTGTGCTTACCCAATCTATTCAATGCATTTTTCTCAATGTTCACATATTTCACTTTTTTCTCTCTGATAATATGTTTCTTGTCCAACACTTTTATCGCATATTGTTCTCCAGTGGTTTCATCAGTAGCTAAAGACACAGTGGAATATGAACCTTCTCCTAGTTCTTTACCGATCTTAAAATCACGTATTGACTTACGGACAACTTGACGTGTCACATTCCCATTGGCATCGGTCACACTGGTGATTATCTTAGCTGCACCTTTAGTTTCCCAATCTTCTTTCGTAGCTTGAGTCACTGTGACTGCACCGGTGGCGATTTGTTGTTGTAACTGTTGTTGACGGAACCTTGAAGTTTGAATCCTTATACGTTCAGCAATCTCTGAATCAGATAAATCGTCATCACTTGACTCATCAGAGTGTGAACTTCCATCAGAATCCAAAGTCTCTTCATCGTCATTGCTGTCGTCATCATCATAGTCATCGTCACCATAATCATCATATGAATCACTCGCCTCTTTGGTATACTCATTGACTGAATCGGGAGCGGTCAAACTACCCGAGAAGTCAACAGCATTAGTTGATATATGCATAGCTTTACTCGCTGCAGATAGTGCTGTTGTTGGAGATGGTTGTAAAAACAGTTGAGATTGAGATGGTGCAAATGGTTGCCTCTGTTCCGTTTTAATTGCCGTTGGACCCGATGATGCCGACACTGGTGTGACTTGTGATTGTGACGAAAATGTAGATGGAACCGGTGTTCTTGGAGATGTTGGCTGTATCTTAGACTGTAATTGTGACTGTGACGGTGTTTGGGATTGCTGTTGAAGGCTTCTGTTGCTGATGGACAGCATCGCTGCTGTTGTCGCTATTGATGTTGTAGTTGACGATGTTATGTTGTTATTGTTGTTACTGGTACTTATGTTGTAAGATCTGTTGATAACACTTGCTGAAGCTGTTGTAGAAGATGTGATATCTGACGTAGGCAAAACGGTTGATCCTGTACTTGTTGATTGGGATTGAGTGGATCTAACCGCAACTTGGACATGAGAAGACACCGCCGCCGCCCCCACTGTTGCACTTGTCGTTGAAGTTGCCGTACTTGGAGCTTTCCTAGACGATAAAGATGATGGCATTGCACCTTTCAAAATCTTGGTTGATGGTCCGTTTGAATTTAACGGGCTAGTGGTAATACCACTACTTAGATGCATTGCGTGGGCCTGCTGTTGGTATCTTGCAGCGATGGATGAAGACGATTGTTGAGGATGGGGTTGTTGCTGTTGGGCTTGTTGTTGAGCCTGTTGCTGTTGAGCTGAAGACGAGAGGAAGTCATCGTATAAGTCTGAATAATCGACTAGTTTCTCCGTTCCTGTTCTTGAAGTCATATTCGAGCTAATTGCACTGTGGATTGGGTTGCGTTGAAGATTCAATGGACTTCGATGCCAATATTATATATCGGATGTGGGTATTCTGCTAGAAAACTTGGGACAATTTACCCTGAACAAATGATTAGTTGTCAACAATAGAATGATGTCTGTACTGTGGACGTGAATAAGTAATTAGATAGTAATTTGTTGAAAGAAAGGAAAGGAAGTTGACAGCTAGTTGGGCCCGGTAGTTTATGGTTTCTGGATAAGTAAAAGCCAGAGTAGTGAGCAGTGAGAGCAAACAAACGGACAACTTAAACTCACAGTCAATTAATTCGGTCTCAATAAAAATCAATGGTTCAAGTGTCAACACTTTAAAGGAATGGAGTGGGTGTGAATATGATGATGAGTTGTGAAACTTGAGATGTGCTGGGATGAAATCACCAGTACGTACTTACTGTACTGGAGTTCTCACTCTTGAGTCTTAGCTACTGTACGTTATCGAAAAACGTTGGCTGTATATTTCTTTCTGTTCTCAGTGCTCTCACTGCTCTCACTGCTCAGCTGTATTGTAGCGAGGAGCAGTTGCACGATTTTATAAGTGAAATTCAGCCGATTAGCAGAAATTTAAAACCCAACCATACATCCTCTGCAATATTATGAAAGCCAACAACCTGATTTTCAACTCAATTCAGTTTATAACCCATCAATCAGGACAGTCGTTAGACAACATATATATTGATGTGATTCCCTCCACCTCCATTTATGTCTAGCACGTTCTCTAGTGTACAACAAGGTACTAACCTACGGCTGATGAAACCGGGGATCGATAGTGAAGCAGTACGTAGCTAGGTCACGGACAGTTAACAATTTGCAACATACATTTGCAATTATGAATTCAAGTATTCAATACACTAAAATACTATCATCACTTACAGAAGTTTAACTGGACAAGTATATTCGAATCTTAAGCTTCTAGCAATTCCCAATGATGACGTCGACAAATGGGAAATTTCAATTGCACGTCAGCGCTGATGGACTTGGGACGCGTGCTTCTACTTGTAAACCACTTCATCCTCTCCTGAAAACAGCTCTTTAATTTTCCTTCAATTCTCCAATATCTAAATTAGAATCCATAAACAAAATTGTGCCTATAAGCATGCAGGAACATTTGTTTAATAATTAAATTTAAGTTTCGACGCGTCGGCGCGTCGATTATTAGCTCACGCAGATTTTATTTTTTGCTCACACTAATATTCCAACCACTTCCAGCTAGTAAAGGAACGCTCCAAATTGCAATACACTAAAATCATAAAAGAGACAAATGCATGAACAGTGATTGAAACCCAAGTCAACAGAAAACCTGTAAATATATGATATCAATGATATCCGAAAATTTACAAAATTAACAACTTTGAAAAAGCTTGTTAGGAAGAAACTTGTTTTCTTTGCTCTACCAAGAGTCACGGTCATCATCAATCTGTGAGGCAGTATATTATCATTTTAATCAAAAGAGATTGTTTTTTCAACATTTTTATTCCTGTATCAATATCTCGTGCCTGGGCCATCATAGACTCTAGAGCTGTATCGAGCGGTTGTCACTTACTGGGCCCAGAAAACACGTCGACAGATGAGCTCGCTCAAGAGTCAGTAAATTGTTCGACATCGCCAGTTTTGAAACTTGAAAAGGAGGTTCAAGGCAGTGAAGAAATAACTCGTTTTCGAACCCCACAAAAATTAAACTGAGCACCTTGAAGTTCAGTTTAAGTCCAAGTAACTTCAAACTTTGCTGGAATTCGAAGTGTTGACTAGACTGCTTATGTACTGCCTATATCATTATGAGCAAGAGTAAGTATAAAAGCGTCGAATCGTTATGTCTAATGCCTACAGTTTCTACAGCTCATAAACCAAGCTTATAGCTCTAAGATGGTTTAGCATCTTCATTATCTTGCGAATAGAAACCAGAAGATTTGTTCATGGCACAGTACTGCAATATCTAAACAGCGAAAACCCCTGGAAAACTTCAGAAATTAAATGATGGTGGGGTCATCCATGACACACCTTCTTTCAAACGAAATATATCAACAATTCTTTCTGGTAGTGGTAATTCTGTGTATTGTGATACAGCTCGGGTACTCAATTAGGGATTCTAGATGTGAGCTTCACCAACTACCCTCTGTCATTGTGAAAAAAGTATGATATCTGGGATGATCAAGAACCATAGGCATTGCATAAGGGTGGATCATTCTTTCTCTTGTTCCATAAGTTCGCCGGTCGTATCAAGCATTGAATATATAGTATTTGAAATTTATCAGTTCATTATGATGATATGATGATATACTGAATATTTCTATTGAAGTAGTTGCCAAGGAAGTTGAACATATGTCATGAGTCAAGGTTCATCAGAAATAGGTAAACAAAGACACAGTTGACAGCCAGCTGTGGCAGTGTGGCAATGTCGCAGTAGTTACCAGCCACTGTCACCAGCCCCTCAGCAGCTCAAAAATCGGTGAACGCACTATTGTATTCACCGAAAGTGGAAATTTGTGACTGCGTTTTTTTGCTCGCACAAAAATTTTTCAGTGGTGGCCCCGGTTAAGCAGCCCTTCCCCCCGCCTAGCTAGTCACTCTCAGACTGGCCTCAGCCGGAGAGCAGAGCGCTGTAGTGAGCATCTGCAAGAGGAAAAAAACAGGTTTTCAAAGACCCACAAATTTCAGGCCTTACCTCTTAGTTGAATAGATTGATCAAATAACATCGATAATCTCTACACATACATAACATATATTCAAGATGGCAAAGTTTATCAAGTCAGGCAAAGTTGGTATGTGAAATCCAACATATCAAGAGACTGAAGACGAGAGAATCACAAGAATATCAAAGAAAAAAAGGACATCAAAAGAGCCTACAGGAACATCATAAGTCAATTATTTTTTCAAAGAAGGTACAAGGGTATCATAAGAATTGAAGTATTGAAAATATCATAACGGGAATTCACTTGGTTAACCATGGGTGGGCTCATGAATTGAGCATTTGAAACCTCTCATCTCCATTTTCACTCATCAGAATATCATAGATACAATGGGAATACATGAATTATTTGTCAGATAATAGCTTACAAAAGATTATGATATTGAACCATTTCTCATGTAACAATCAATATGACTCCATCAAACATGTTTTTAGAGTCATCCTTGGACTCATCATACACAAATCAAACTGAGGAATTATGTGAGGCGAAAGCAGAATAAAGTTAGTCAAACTGAAAAATGGTGTCATCTTACACATTCAATTGTTTCCCTTACCAGTTATGTTAGTCCATCTTATAAGATTTCATATTCTTACTGAGCTGAGCTCAGGAAAAAGAATTTACCCCCGATATCTTCATGAAGCTGATACATCATATGGATCATATCTGGTGAATCATTAATGCTCCCCTTTTCATTTTCTGGGATTTTTTTTCTTGTCTAATCTTTATTGCAATTCCAGGTGATCAAAGTTTTTACTAACATTGAAATCATTTTTTGATTACAATTTATTACAGCTGTTGTTGTTAGAGGTAGATACGCCGGTAAGAAGGTTGTTATTGTGAAACCACACGATGAAGGTACCAAGGCCCACCCATTCCCACATGCCATTGTTGCTGGTGTCGAAAGAGAACCATTAAAGGTTACCAAGTCCATGGGTAAGAAGAAGGTTGCTAAGAGAACCAAGATCAAGCCATTCGTTAAGTTGGTTAACTACAACCACTTGATGCCGACCAGATACACTTTCGATGTCGAATCTTTCAAGGCTGCCGTTACTGGTGAAGCTTTGTCTGAACCATCTCAAAGAGAAGAGGCTAAGAAGATTGTCAAGAAGGCTTTCGAAGAGAGACACCAAGCTGGTAAGAACAAGTGGTTTTTCGCTAAGTTGGCTTTCTAAATAAACTTGTATTGTCCTTATGTCTTCTAATATTTTAAAAATCTTCTTTCATCCATAAATTATAAAAATTTGGGTTTAAAAATGTAATTCATGCTTGATTATACGCTCCAGGTTAATGGTTTGACTGTTTTGTCGGGCGATAACTTCAAATATAACAAAGTGTAGTGTAGTGTAGTGTAGTAGTCTAACGTAAATGTGGATCCGATTCACGTCTTGTTTCTTGTTTGCTGGACTGTGACCGGGGTACTTGAACTGTTTTTCCAATTTGTAGTTTATAGATTAGTAGTATATTAGTTTGAGGTGATCCGAGGAATATCTACATGTCATGTTTACTCATCCCAATTAATACATCGAGCACGAGACAATGCTTATAAAAGTATTCGATCCCCCTCTGTGTCTCTAATTTTGAAAAACAACACATGCACACCATTGATATATTTACAAAAACAGCATCAACATTCAACCTGGCCAGCAGCTTTAAGTTTTGATCTTGGTAGACACTTCACTTTGCAATGGCTGGATCTGTGAAAGTAAGAAAACTAAACCCCACATCACCCACATCATCATCACCAATCTCGGAAACGACAACAAACAGTCTCAGCCAAAATGACGGCCGTATATACTCAATTATCAAAGAGTTGCCATTAGAGCTTCAGCTCTAGGTGTTTTCCTTTCTCTTTCGTGATACGCACAGCGTTTCTGAACTAATTGAATTGATTGATCCCAGCTGACACAAAGATTCTAATGGGGCCAATATACCAAGCCCGCCAATACAGTTTGTGCTAAAGTTGATCTTTCAACAGTTAAGGCTATATTTCGGTTCTGAGCGTATCTATATGAATAGAAGCTACATTAAATCTTCTGAAATGAATAGTTGGAGAAGCGAGTCTGATATTGAAGATAAAACACTTGCCCGTTTTCTGTGCTATCTCGATGCATTCCCACCAGATGATTTTCAATTGTTTGTTGATCCAGACATCGGTAAGATGAAGAAAAAAGTATGTGGATATCTGAATTGCTGTATTGAAGCATATACTGCCATTAAATGTCGCAATGATGTCGAACTCCCTCGGTTTGTGAATAGAAAGGCTTTGTTTTCCAAAGTGACGACATTATTTCTAAACAGACACAATTCTCCAAACCTGGACCAATTCACGCGTGTTATGAATCTTGAAATTAACATCAATGGGAAAGCACAGCGAGCTGCTAACTTGCAGGATGTGATGAACAGCATCAAACGGTTGGGCTCAAACAACGAGTTCAAATCAGTTAAACTTTTCATCCATTCGAAGCGTTGGAGTCCTCCAGGAGCCCCCACTTATGATCAGCTTGTGCAGTTTCTCGGTAATATTTTTCTTTCTACAAAACTGTCTCTCTCAAGGAATTCAAATGTTACCGAATTCTCCTGTGCTTTCTTTTTTCAATGTGTTTGAAAGATTTCAGTAGATCATGTGTCAGTTTATAATATTCCTCCCTTGACTGAATGGTTAAACAAATGTACATCATTAAACGAATTACATGTGACTGGTTCCATAACTGATTCCGCTGGGAACATGTTGAAACTCCATGCCTCATTACTGGAAATATAAATTCAAATTATTCCTTTTGATTGCTCTGACTGTCCCAAAATCAAAAAGTTATCTTTCATGTCTTTGGAACCTGAAGACTGTTCCAATGCATTGTGCAAACTTGAGAAATCAACTGTCACAGAACTCAGAAGAGAAAGCTAAATTCAAACCTTACTCTGTTGTGTTGCCTTCTAACTTAGAGAGTCTAAAGGTATACGAAATTCCTGTTGTTTTGCCGAATATCCACATCATGAAACATTTACAAAGGTTATGTTTTTCCTGCCGTGATTACAACTGTTTTTCCCAGTTATTGAGTGTCTTCCACTTTCAGTAAAAACGCTAGATCTCAGTCATGTTATACTTGATGAAATACCTTTCTCTTCTGGTTCATCCTCGGAAAAAATTAGTATGTGTCATTTGCCAAATTTGGAGTGCCTGATTTTTAGTGGTTTGATGACTTGCCAGATAATGTGAAGTTATTGAAAATGAGGTTACCGGTTGTTGAAGGCGATACGCATGATGAAGACATTGTTGCAATACTAAGATTTAAATTGGGTATTTCACACATAAACTTCTTTCAAGATTTCAAATTCTTCGTAGACCGAGACGAATACCACTTGGATTCAAATATCGTTTTGAACAAGCGCTTATTGGATCAGGTTGAAGAAGTTGCTTTTGTTACACATACCAATGTCCTTTTTTTCTTTATGGAAGATATCCCTTCTTCTATTTATTCATTCAAGATTACTCCCAAATATGAGGGACAGGATAGTTTTAAAACAATAGTTGCTTCTCCATTTCATTATCCCACCAAAAGAATGATCGAAACGGGAGTCCTTTCCCAAAACGATTTATCACCCAAAAAATTCGAATATCAATGTATTGCTGACATTTCTGAGTTAATGGGGGATTGGCAATAAATTATATATAAGCTTTCAATTTAAACAGAAGTAATATTATAGAACGCGCATGGTGGATATAAATTATATCATATACATGACACAGGAGAATCAACGTATATATTAAAGTTGCTAGAGTATTTTTATATAATATATGGGAAGTTATTTTATTTAATTTAACCTATAGGCTACATTAGTTCAATATCTGTATTCACGAGTATTTACAAAGTCTCATTATATGTACACGAAAATCCTTATAAATTGTTCCCGAGTTTCAACTTTCAAATGTCAATTTTCTGCAAATTTTCTTTTTTTTACCTACAGTTCACCGGGAAAACAATATTGTTCGATTTCTTTGGATCAAGGTTGAAATTAACTTTAACGTTTTTATTTTCTTTTTACCTTTAAGTTCAATTAATCTGTAAATTAGATATTATAAATTTTAATATATATTACTTAAATAGAAAGTTATAAAATAATATATCATGCATAAGCCATGTTTTGCAGTTTAATATTAACAGCTAATAAATTTCAATTATAAAATGTAAATTACAAACAGGAAAATTGCATCCTTTCAAAAATTCGATTAGGCGGTCAGATAGGCCATCACTCAATAATATATATAAGTTGTACATCGAATTTAAAAATTTAATTCACCGAAAGTTTTCGAGATCCAATTTAAAAACTAAGTCAATTGATATTGTTATTGGATATTGATAGTATACGCGTAGCATATATTGCCTGCAAATATATATATATATGTATTTTTTTTTCCAAAAAATTAAAACTGAAAATTAACATATATACATAAATTAACGCTGAAATCCCCAAAACAATTTTTTAAGGAAGTTGTAAAATTGAAAAATAAAAATTGACGTTTACATTGATATTTTGCAATATTATCAAATTAATTTATCCAAGCTTTTTTTGTTATTTTTTTTTTCACATACGTTTAGTAATCAATTACAAAGAACAAACAAAGTTAAAGAAAAATAGAAAAAAGTAGAATTTAAATAAATGAAGTTCTTTAGGCACCGATAATAGCCATTAAATATAATGGAAGAAAATTAGAACTATAAAAACACAATTAGCAAAAAAACCAATCTTTTTTTTTCGGAAACATATTGGGAAAGTTGAAATATTAAGCATAAAAGAATTTAATCAAGGGAAGTATACGGACACACCAATAATATCTGGCAGAAGAAATGACTAATTTCTTAGGTTGGACGTTGTGGAGCTGAAGATTATTGAATCTCACTTTATTTCTCAGAATATTGATCATCTTGATGTAGGAGTTGTATTTAAGTACTGTACTTAGATCGGCATCTGGACAATCTAAGTCTGTCATTTTTATTTGTTGTTGATACAATACCGTATTATCTACAAATAATAAACTGTCTGCAACGATCTTCCCTACTGGTTTTGAAATTGGACATCGTTCTAGTAGATGGTCAATAGTTTCATTTGAAGAGTTGTCAAGGTATAGACAGCAATTTTGGGAGTTGTACGTGTTGAGCAGATGGTGGAGATTCCCTAATTGGAAAAAAATGAAGGCTTTCCAAACAACCAGGATATTTGTGTTGATATTTGGCTAATTGTTTCCAAAGTTTGGCAATTTGATCTTTTGATTTGGTTGACGTGGTTGGTATGATTATATGTTCATCAGGATGTTATTTATAGAATTATGTTGATGTTCTACAGAAGACTTCAGCAGTGATGATTTGATTTGTTGTTGTTGCTAATATTTTTTGAATCTTTTCAGTTGGAGGTGGCGTGTACATGAGTCTATCATCTGAATGGTTTATGGCAATTGAGACATTAGTCCCAACTCTTGATCTTGATGTCACAGGATTTATTTTTGTTGTTTTAAACCAACTTGAAAGATAGTCAGCCAGTTGAGGATATCTATTTCTCATTGTTGATATTGTATGTTGTTGAATTATTGTGCTGTTGGTG